>MU227187.1:1139251-1151427 GCA_018584345.1 Thuja plicata | reverse complement strand
TCCACTTTGAAGAGATGATGAAAGAGTCTTGAGGATGCACAAAGGATCTTGAAGGAAGATCACACCACCATGATGGCTAGATCTAGGGTTTGAATGATGAATCTTAAATGTTTGCACCTAATCCCTTAAAAGGCTTGAGAGCTTAAATCCTTGATCTTCAATGGAGAAATTGAATGCTTGAGAGGAAGATTTGAACACCTTGAAAGCTTGGAAATGGATGCTTGAACCTTTTGCTTCTTGACAAAATCTTGATTAGAGCTTTTTCTCCTGTAGAAGACTTAGAGGAAATGAGAGAGAAATGCTTCCTTTTATATGAAATTAGGGCATAATCTTCTAAGGAGGCCTATATAAGAGGATTAAATTACCATTAAGGCCTTTACCCCTAGGAGAGGACCTATATTAAATATAATTTAGGAATCAATGCTTCGGAACCTAAAACAGCCAACCCGAAAGCGGGAAAACTAAATTTTTGATGAGCCCTAGCAGCCAACAAGTTTCCTGATTTGAAAGGGGGACCCAGGTCAGGGTCAAGGTTGACCCTAACCTAGGTCAAGGTTGAGGTCAACCTTGACCCAGGGGGCAAAAACCCTTGGAAAATATGCCAGGTGGAGTAGGAGGTGCCTAGAGAGGCCCAATTAGGGTCTTGAACTAGCACAGAAGCATGAGATGATGCAGAAACGTGAGGATGATATGATGGAGTCCAAAAACATGCCCTAAGGAGGGATAAACGCTCTTAACATGGAAGTGCTTCCATTTTAAGATGATACAAATAGTTTGTTATTTGATATCGGGCATCTCTATGCTACCTTCTATGACCAAAACCAGCGTAGTTTGTCAAATGGTATCTGGCATCTTATGCTATCTTCATGATCACAATTTTTGATACTCCTTGGGATGTATCTCAATATACAAAGGATCTTTAAATCTTGCTCGGTTAAGAGACTTTCTGTAACAATGGTTAAACAAAAACATTATGATCTGTTCACATATACAACTTAGACTTGTAGATTTTCAGATCTATTGTAAGATCTTTCTGATCAATAAATAATTTCAATACCTTTGCTCTACTTTCTTCTCGGTGATGTTATGTTCCTCTATTTCTCGGTGTCCATAGGAATCTCTAGCTCTTTCCTCAGCTTTATTGATCAGGACTACATGAAGTTGTTCTTCATCAGTTTCTCTTCAACATCCTCTTTTCTATTCACTCCCCCTTTCTTAATTCATAACTTGAATTAAGTTGTCTCTTTATAGACATGATATCACTATTTCTAGGTTCTTGACTTTCTTGATCTTGATGTGATCCATAATTATCGCCAATCTGATTTAAAGCTTAACTCCTATTTTATCTCGTAGAAATCTTCTTGCGAACTAGACAAAATAGATTTAAATCCTTTACTTATCTCTGGCTTTATCTTGTCGATGAAAAAAATGATAACTGCCAGTTAAGTCTATATTTAGCTCTGCCAACTTGATATTTTGTCATTTCTGAACTTCAGTTAACTTCGGTGTTTTAACTCTTGTTAGCTTCAGTTAACACTTTAGTTCTCCTCAGGCTTTTCCGTCAGGGTTGTCTATCCATCGGGTTATACTATAATTCTAGCCCTCGGTTATGCTTGTGATTCTGCTCGTTGGTAATACTCGTTGGGTTCTTTTTTCGGGCATCACTATAACTTATCTTTCGGTGATCTCTGTCCCTCGGGTTCCACTAGCCATCGGTGTTTGTAGTCACTTGGTGTTTACTTGTATTTTATGCATTGCTGAAAGCATAATCTTAATATTTTCAATTCTCTGAAGTCTTTGGCACTTTGAATATAACCGATCATATTATATCAAGTTGACATCAATGACAATACAATCCATTAACTATTTTAATGTCTTGCATTATATTTCTGCATTTCGGTGATCAACTTAACATCTTCAAACATTCAATCAATTACATGTCATCAAATTCATTTTCCCAAAAATTCTATGTACGTCAGGAAGACCCTTAGTTGGCTTTGACAATGTTGCTAAACAATATATACTTTCATTGTCTTTAAATGTAACCTCTAATTAAAATATATCATTTGACAAAGATATTGATAATCCACATAATCATCTTCATATGTAGAAAAAGGATAAAAATATTCATCCCCCTCATTATCTTCATCATAATGATTAAGAAATATAGTTTGTATTTTCATCATATGCACATGCTACAAATAAACCAATTTTTTTAATTTATAACCACTATTTTGGTCACTAGGACAAAAAATAGCCCGATTCAAATCACGCCTACCATCAGAAAATTCACCAAAATCATTTTTATTATAAGAATGTCCCTGGATTCCTACACTTGTATTATTACCATAATCTGAAAATATTCTTGTTCGGTTATCATCCAAAGATTGAGTACGCTCCATAGAATCAACAATGCTTGCACATTTCTGATAAGAAACTTTAGGCTTACACTAATCTATATTGGTGAATAACGCTTGATTGAGGAAAATAGGCTGATGTTGATATGCATTGCCATTCTTAGATAAGTATACATTAGGCGGATGCTCATATGCTTAATCTTGAGTATGTGTAGGAAGTATTTTTTTTATGTTTGAAGCACATACATCTGATTCGTATGTATTGTATCATTTTTTGACTCACTTCCATCATCATAGTATAAATCATACAACGAAGAAATGGGTTGATAGTTATTTGAGACACCATTATTATCCTCCACATTGTACTTTTTGCTTGAATAAGGGGCTATCTTTTCTGGATTAAGTCTCTTAGACATCCCATACTTTGACACCTTCTCAATGTTCATCACAATTTCAAATGCTTCATACAGGCTTTCCAGACTTTAACTCCTCAGCCTATAACTCATTTCTTCATCAAATTACCCAAGTAAATACACAAATATAATACATCATTGGGTTTCATCTTTTCAGGAATTGTCTTTAATACTTGCATAAATTTAAGATTGAATGATGGTACCAATTTCATCTTAAATGTGAATATATATGAATTCTCTGTGCACCAAGGATTTCATGATTCTCTTACTGAACTGGTCCATGAAGGCTGATTTGAAGTTATCCCAAGAACTTTAACGGAGCATGGTTGTAGGCCTAAAAATGACTATCTTGCATTTTCTTTCAATGATTATAGAAAGAGTCTCATAATTACATCCTAATGGTTATCCTCATAGTCCTCCATTAAGTTGTTAAACAATTGTAAATGTTTCTCTATCAGTTTTCTCTTTGTACCACTGAATTTTAGAAGTTCATTTCTAATTTTAGGTGGGATATCATTTGGATACCCATTGATACAGTCTTTATACCTCTTTATTTGAAAATTTCTTCTATTATGAAATTTAGATTGACCACATAGCATACTGATACATTTCTCTATGCTGGAAGTGTTGCAGCTACAAATAGTTTTAATAGCCAACACCTCTTGATGAAGAAAATATTAAGTCATCTTCTAGGTTCATCAATCAAGAAAAGTCACCTTCTATAATTCTTGAAAAAGATACAATGAATTTCAAGTTCCCAAATCAACAGATTCTAAAACCCTATGATTATTCCAAGATCTATAATCAGGTTTTACAACTCACTTGGCAGATGAACACGATTGGTTGAAATAATCAAACTCCCATGCACTTTTGGCCCTGCTAGACCAAGGTAGGTTTACCTTTATAATGATTAAGCATATTAGGTCTTCTTGTTATCTATCTTCTATCTCTATCTTAGAATGTCATGAGCTTCTGAAATAGATTAATGTACAAGCTTACTTACTAATCCTACTCCTCCCACTCTTCCTACTCATTTTAACTGATTGAATATAAGTTTAAATGATGTTAAATGACCCTAGTGCCTTAGAGTCAATTCCTATTGAAACCTTAATGTATTACTCTGCATGACAATTTTCAAATCAACAACTTGTGTAAATCTATCAACTATTCAACTCTTTAGACAAGATTGAGTTATTCCTACAACTATTACTTATCTACTTGAGTTTAACCTCTACTTGAAAGGACCAATTAAATAAATTGTATACAGAAATATTGTTACTTCAACTGATCCGAGACATACTTGATATCCAAACCAATATAACATTAAACAAATTCTCATATAAGATCATAAACAACCTTTAGTTTCTTGAATGAAACATATAGAGAAACTGAGATCATAAGAAAAAGATCTATTTAGCTACCAATATCAAATAAAAGCCCTTGTACTATATTGCATCTACTATATACATCTTGTTTTCTAAAATCTCCCTCTGCTTTAATCCAATATATGGTCCTCTTTTATAGACGCAAGGGATGCCAATAGATTGGTTACAACCTTTGGTTATCAAAGACGATGAATATTTTATTAACTAATTTGTTATTCTAATAAACTAATAATCTTCCTAGAATGAACTAAGAGACACAAATAATTAATTAGTTAACTAAAGCTTGTGATCTCCAGCTTCGTCCTTTTAGCAAAATGACCATCTTTGGTCAAGACTCAAACCAGATACAATTTGGAATCTATATATCTATCTTTTCTTTGTCCTGCACAAGAGCCCAGTAATTTCCATACCATGAAATTTGTTTCCCAATCATCTAGCACTATTCCTATTTGCATTCTTTTCTAGTTTACTATCATCTTCCTATATCCTCACTGGATATCCACAATCTGCCATTTTACATCTGCACACACTTTCTAAAGCCTTTAAAACAAATCTTACTTCTACCATTATCACTATCATCAATCAATGAGAAGTCGTTTCTTTAGTGCCTTGTTTGTGAATACATATTTGCTAGGGTATCTGTAATGGAAACTTTCAAAGAAATCCTCTGTGCTTTGATGGATTCTTTTACCATGTTCTAAAAGCTTCTATATGGCTCAGATAGTTAAGGCACAAGTCTCTTCATCAAAGGGACATTCTATATCAATGAGAGATTTACTTTTCTTGCTAGCAACTTTAGTCATCCCAATGCGCTCATATATAGCTTAGTAAAACCTTTGATTTGTCTGTTCGATGTAGTCACTCTCTCCAACATTATCAAATTTCTATGGAAACCTTTCTTTCTTCATAGAGTTGGGCATCCTAGTGAGTCCGAGAATCACGTAAATTGCCTGGCAATGCTTGATGTTAGTTAGTTGGGGTGAAACACGAACCTTCACACCTGCCATCCCATTTGGGTGCTAGGAAAGAAGCCCAACTTGCTGGCAATGTAGGATGTTAGGTAGTTAGAAAGAAATTGAAACTTTTTAACCACTTTATCTAGTTCGAGAGTTTAGACAGAAACCTGACTTGCCAACAATGTATGATGTTGGGTAGTCGGGTATATATGTAAACTTTGTACTTTGTTCAGGAGCCTGAGGTAGATCCCGATAATACACTCTGTCGGCAAGTCAGGGTAATGAAGCAATTTGAAAATTGTGTGTAGTGCCTGAATGTGTGTGTCGCCAGTGGGTTAGCTATTTGATCTTTAACACTGCCCGACAACATATGGTGTTGAGGAGTCAGGTGAAACATTCATACCAATTTGTGTTTGGTTCAAAGTACATAAAGGTGCTCGACTCACTAACTGCATACGTATTTTAAATTCTCCTGAAACCTTTTTTTAATTGATTGTTGGATCCACATTATATTAGTGACACTAGTTTGGAAATTAGGCTGTTTCGTTTCTTCTTTAACGAACTTTTTGAAATGACTTTAATAATATTTGATCTTGAAACTCAATATTCTCTTCATGTCTCCTTGGCACACACACCAGATAGCTCATTCACAATTAACATTAGAATGACCTCATTTCTAAATATGTCTTTTAGATCACACATTGGATTTGACAGAGGTTTAAAACTAAAACGTAGATATTTAACATAAAAGTTATTATCAAAGATACAATAATAAAAGTTAAAATTTTAAAATTTGGTCCATGCTTTAAAAAAAAATAAAAAATGGGCCAACAAATATCTCCTTATTTTGTAAGGTGCTAGCATAGTGGTCATGGAATCAACCGCTTTGTGTTCTACAACGAGAACCTTTTATTGATATATTGTGTACCTCAAAGCAAGAATGTAAGACCCATAGTGTGGTTAACCAATCTTTAATTGATTGAGCATATCTATTTAAAAAAAGGTCAAATCATATGATGAAAGGTGTCTGTGTTACATAGATGGGTACCCCTGGACAATTCTCTTGCTGTTATTTCATAACGTATTTCAAATTGAATCTACTTATAAATGTGATTTTTAGATGAAACATCCTAAATAAACCAAAGCTTAAAATCAAATAACCTGCAATAGATCCACAGAATCTTCTTCATATGAACAGTCTGCCATTCAAAAGAAATTTCAGACATGTTCAATCTATATGATTGATCTTATACCATACTGGTTAAGCTGTAATTAATATGCCAACCTTTTAAACACTAATTTAGACAGAAACAGATAACAGTCTGGATTTTCAAGGCACGAATGGGTGTTACAATGCAAGCTCTGTTGTATTACGCTTTTTGCCCTCGTGTGTGACCCTCGTATTATTATAACTTAGACGTCTGATTAACTGGTCTGAATGCCGGAGTCATAGAGCATTCCTGCCGTGCAATTAGCCGGAATTGGATTGGCGGTCTCGAAATATTGGAATGCACTTCTGCCCGAACTTATCAAGAAGCGCAGCCAAAGAGGGCCCTTAGGAGGATCAAGCACGTCCCACACCGCGCCGTGGTTTCGTTTCATTTGTATCTTTGCATCGCCACTTTTCCCCTATACAATTTGATTAAAAGTTGTATAATTCAAAAATGGCAAAATTTGTCAGAATGGATTAAGAAGCCTATCAAAATAATAAAAAAAAAACTTAATAATTTGACGTAGATCAACCAGACTTTACATTTTGTTTATTAAGTTTAATTCGAGCACACCCAAATGAGAAACTTACCTGGGAAAGCCCGACCGTTAAAATGTCCCTTACGCCTGCTTGATACCAGAACTCTATTGCCAGATAGTCGGGAAACTGGTTACCTTTGTCAATCTTGATCATCAGGTTGTAACCGGGATATTTGCAGGGTACTCTACATTTTTCAATTTAAAAAGAATCAGAGACAAAATTTTGTCCAGTGTGAGAATTTAGATATAGTCAAGATACGTTTGTGTTTGGAGTAACACTGTGGAAATAGATACCCATCGAATATATAGCTTTGAGGATAGATTTGATGAAGCATATTAAAACTAAAACCAAACCCATCTTTTGTATTCGATGTCCACTACACCCAGTGATATTAATTGTTTAGTTTTGTCAGCCAGCGCCAGCTTAGAGTATGCAGTTGAGCTCATAATGAAATCGGTTCCATTGCCCTCGCCGTAGTCTGTCACAAGGATTGTTACCCCCTCCTCTGTGCAAAGCTACTTATAAGTACATCTTACCTGTTTTGTTTCATTCCAATACAAAAATTCAACACACTAATATTCGATATATCATCTATTTTACAGTTGTATCTTACAGTTTTTTTAAAACCTTCTTACTCTACGTGAAATGCTTTTGACAAAATCTTTATCCATAACCTTTTAGACTGTATTTGTTCTCACAAACTTTGATCAATATTAGAACTTTGAAACGTAATCTCATAATATCCTTAGTTTTTCAACAATCTATATAAAATAACTTCTTTCATTCAAAAAATAGATTTGAAACCAAATTACAAACCCATCAAATATGTGCGAAGAAAGATCATGATCATTCACCCAATAACTTTGACATAAAATCCATCTGAACATATGTAGAAAGTAAGCTTGGCTTGTTCTCATGTTACCTGGTAGCAGGCACCACATCCTACGCCATCGTGATATAAATGAGAAGTGGCAGCTTCTTCTTTTCGTCCTATAGTTCTTGCAAACGAACCATATCCACACGCCCCATCTGTCACAATTTATGAAACAAATTTCATAAAACTATTTCACACAAATAATCTCAGTTCACACCATAAAGGGTATGAGTTAGTATTTTGACATACTGCCATGTGAAGTGCCATAGAAGGTGGCTTTAGACTTAACGTAATCCCCAAGGCCGTTCGCGCTTCTAGATACAAGCAAGCAATAAACAACCCAACTTACTAGGAAGCCATTGACAACCAGAAAGGAAAGGGATATATACAATCCAGGGGTGACTCTAATTTATACGAATTCCCTTATTTATAATCCATGTGAACGAAATAAGTGTTGAATTTGTAGCCATAGATTTAACCAAGACGTGGAATTCCATTAACAAAGTTGTTTGGTGGATATTTAACTATTGACTTCACCCGAAGTCGAAGAATTCAAGTAAGGACCAACTTTCTCTAAAAGTATCTGAAAGTGCCAGCCGATAATGCCATTGTGAATTTTGTACTTGCTGAATTAGTTTAAGGACACATATCTCTAACAAAGTGCACGCCAAGGACACCTTCATTATTAGTTCATCGTTTCCTTAGAAGTGGACGGCATGATAGGAATTAATCATTTCCTTCACTGAGTGGTTTGAAAACTTGCTTTTTATTTGTAATATTTGGTAGTGTTCCATTTTCCATTCTTGTATTTTTTTTATTGAATGGGTGGGTATGGAACGAAAATCTCGTAGTGGTCAATTTTGAGGGATAATTTATTGTTTTTTTTAAAAAAATCTCTAGGACTTTTAATGGAGTTAAAAGTATTAATATTATTTGTTGAATTATTGCTATTCTTTAATAAGAAAGTTTTTTTTATTATAAGTTAAATTTAATGTGTTTATCAAAGGATTGATTAAATGGTAGAATTTGGGAATATCAAACTTACTATAAATTTTTAGTGTTAAATGATAGGCAATGTAGTTTGATAAAAAAGATCATCATCTTAGTTCACATTCTTGATATACCACATATCATAGCTCTATGTTACTAACACCACATAGCTTATTCTATTCTAGTAGTTAAGAATAGTCGTGATAGTTGGAATAGGAGTATGAACTATCCATTTTCAATTGACATCTCTTATTCATGTTTCTTGTATAGATATATGCATAGTTATTCCTTGTAACACTAGTAGATCACTAGATAGTGGATTCAATAATATAATATAATATAATATAGTATACATTTATATTATTTTTGTTATAATTTTAAGTATTTATTCTCAATTTCAATGGTTTGGTGTTTGTTGTGTACATATTTCTATGTTCTTATAATATACAAAATCTACTCACATATAGCCTTATTCAATATTTTTGATTGTGTTGTCAATTAGGATTTAAATTTTGGCCTTAGATAATTCACTTCATAGCCAAATCCCTTCATCTCATTTTTAGTGACGCTATAGTGAAAAGTTAGTAACTATTTTTGATTGTACGATCACTCAAACAAGGTTTGAGTATACTTATGGTAGGGCTCGAAATATGTGACATGTCATAATAGCTTTATTTATATCCTCAAATGGGATTGACGGAAACTAAACCTTGTAGACACCAAATATGTTCCAAATTGTGAGAGATGATCCTTCACTAAAAGAATGAAAATAATGAAAGGAATGGTACAACTAAAACATTGGGAATCATTGATAAAATTTCACTTTGTACACAAGCTCAAACTTCTAATCATTAACAATAATCATTTATTATGTGTACACCATATAAGGTACAAATTAATCTAAATATCCTTGTGTTTGAAGAAGATATTATTTTAAATTCCCTCGATATGTAGCTTAGCCTAATACATTCATATTATATGGTTACTTAATATTTGTAGGAAAAAATGTAATTGAGGTTTTGAAATTTTATTTATTAGTGAGAAAAATAGAGAATGGTTATATTAAAACATATTAGAATGATGTGTTTGTGGGATGGTTTGATTGAATTCCTCAAAGAAACTATGTACCATGTAGAAAACTATTATGACTTGTACAACAATGTTTTTTTAGTTAGGCAAATATTTAGATCAAAATAGTACAAGAATACAAAGGTATATTTCATAGTTTCATGTCCCAATTAGAATCTAAGTTTTAAAAAGTTTTTTATTTAAAAGTATTGGTCATGCTAGGAAACCCATATTCACTTTTATATAAAGTTCATATAATACATTCTATTAGTGAAGTTGTATTGTGTACATTGTATAACTTAACAATTTAGTATTAGGTTCTAACCTGCTATGGTGCATGTAGCCTAATTATTCTTAGTTTTAGGACTATTTCCATAATTTGGGTTGATTCCCTTATTCACAATCCTCAATGTGGATTATTTCCAAGATGTAAGGACCTCCTTAATGTTAAAATAAATAGTTACATTATAAAATACACATAAATCAACATAAATTTCTAAACTTATTCAAACTATAAGAATAAAGACATGCTATTAGATTTTTAATTTTTTAAGTACATAAGCCTAATGAACATGCCTATAGTCATATATGTTGTGATTTGATTCATGCAGGGGCTACTTTTTAGTGAGAAATGTACCTATTCTTTTGAGATTGAAATAAAATATTTTCATTTACTTAGGTGATCTAATGATGCTTTCAAATAATATATAAAGAATCATTGTGGAGATCTATAAATAGATTTTTAAAGATGTAGAGAGCATGGTATATCACCACACCCTAAGAAGGCAATTTCTGGTATAACAACAATTAAATTGTTGAGGCACACTCCTTCATTGTAAGGTCTTAGAATTGATCCTAAAATGGTGAGGGTCATCTAAAAACTCAACAAACCATAAAATAAAACTAATGTTGAGAATTTATTTTGGTAGGTAAATGTTTTTGTATAAATTTTGTACCTAACATTTTAGAAATTAAAAGCATATATTATATACACAATGGAAAAATGATTAAAATTGAGTATTTCAAGTAAGAAAATGTTTTGGGATATTAAGAAAGTCATAGAAAATACATGGATGCAAGTTCATTCAAACACTGAAAGTGATTTCTGTATTATCTATTGTATTTTAGAACATAATATGTGTACCTAATTATTACAAGTTAATGATCAAGGAGTTAAAGCTCCTATTATTTTTCGAGTGCCCCTCTAAAATATCATGAGAAAATTATTCTTAGATTATGAAGAATGTTTTTATACGGTAAAATCTATTAAAATTTTTTAATGTTTATATTTTACAATTCCATTATAGTAAAATCTTGCAATAAAAAGTGTATTAATCCATCGAGGGACATGATACAACAAAAAGGGGAGCTTGTATAATAAAGGGAGCTTGGATTATAAAGGTTTAGAATATTATTTTGAACAAAACCATTATTATTTATCTTAGAAAAGAAAATTTATAAATTAATCATTGAAAATAAAACAAAAGTTGATATAGACATGTCTCTTGTATTCTTTCTTAATTTTTAAGATTATTATTTTTCAAATGTTGTTTATTTTCTAACATATGGAGAATTCCCAACTCACCTATTAGCTAAAGAGAGAATAAACCTAATACTGAAATATATTAAGCATTTCATTTTGGGTTATATATTATGCAAACAAGGTTTACTTTGAATATTTTAAGGTGTTATGCTAAACAGAAATAGAACAATTTATTCAAATGTTTCAAGTTCAATCCTAGGGTGTTCTATATTCTTCCTTAATAATTAATTTTAAAATATGAAGTAAATGTTAATATTTTTTCGTAAATGTTTAAAGATGCTTATGAATGGGTGGAAAATGAGAAGATATAATATTTTTTATTAAATACCACAATTGTTAACATTTCATTTGAGGTTGGTGGTGATCAAAGATCCATTCTAGAAATGAAGGTTAGATTGTATTAGATCCTTGAATCCCCAATTTATTATAGTGCATGTACATAGATTCTTGGTTTGGTACTAATTATTTTATCATGTTAGATTATTTGTAATCAAATAAGCTACTTCTAAAGTAGTGTGAAAATTAATGAAGGAAAATATGTTAGTTCAATTTAAGGTTCTTCTCATCATAGTCCCTAGTATTGGAATAAATATTTCCTTTATTGAAATAATATTATATTATGAACATGGAATCAAGGTTGTCTCATTATCTCATTCTTCAATTTTTTGTGCAAATGGTAAAGGACAAGTAGAATGTAGTGATAAGATCCTTTTTACTATCTTTAGAAATCTAGTTCTTGAAATTCAGAGGAGTTGAATTTAAAAATATATGATGGGGTGATCCCACAATAGTGGGTTACAATTTTTTTCCTAAACGGACAGTGAAGTCTACATCTTGAAA
>MU227187.1:1079866-1129656 GCA_018584345.1 Thuja plicata | reverse complement strand
TGGGTTCATGTGAACCACTACTCATGAATTATGGGTCAATGAGTTTGACTCAAAAACTACACAGTTCAATCCTGATAGCAATATCACAATTTGACTTGCTGTGGAAAAATATCTCCTACTTATCAATCCTATGAAGTGATATTTCTCTATTGAAGACTACATCTACCTACATCAAGCATATGCATTCTTCCTCAAGCATTCAAGGCATCGAATACATCAATTTTAACATCATCATGGAGCTTCAAATGGATCTTGATGATGACTAGAAATACTCTTTCTATCTAGGGTTGGGTATGATTTCTACTTATTTTCAGGTCTATGCATTGGTGCTTCATATTTACATGTTTATATTTTAGATCTATTATTATTATATACATTGAATCATACATTGATTGCATTTACATTCCAAGGTTTCACTCTATCACACAAGGTTAGATCTACATATTTTCTTATGCATTTTAGCTCATTAGCAATGTATACATACTCTAAATTTATGAGCACTACATATTATCTCTATCGTGATGGCTATCTATGGAGGTGGGAATCACCAAAATAGGGGATTAACCTAGGAAAAATCCTATATAGCCACACACACACACACACAATTTATTAGATCTACAGGTTCATACATTCCTAGATCCAACTAAAAATCCATAGAACTCTTACAAACGAAGAGATAAAGCATCCCTAAAATTTAGAGAAAAAATGTATAGGGACAAGTCAAATTTTTGGGGAACAAGTTGGCTTGTCCCTCCCAATGTTTAGTGAAACTTTAGGTGCAGGCACCTTTGAAGGAAATTTTTCTAGATCTAGAGTTACAATAGGCTCTGAGATTTTGACAGTGAAGAAATTTGGATCCAAAGTACAATTTTCTCTATTTCATTTCTAGGTGCGCTTGTTCTTATCTCTTCTTCCTTGTGCTTAATTTTATAAATTAGATTTGATATTATTTCATTTCCTTGTCATTTCTATGAAGGAATCAAAACCCTACATTATGTAGATCTCGCATTGGCACCCTTACTCTCTTGGTTGTGCTAATAAGATTCACTTTGTGGTGTATTTTTATTCCAATGTATGTTAGAGTTTGGAATGTAATACCCCTATAATGTTGCATCCCATTTTCCACTATACATTTTGGTGAACCCATGTCTTTCATGCATCATACCTTTTATTGTGGATAGTTATATTTTGCATGTGTTTGTTTTAAATTCTAAAAATAACAAAAATATTGTGATTTGGATCTTAAAATTATGTATTATTTAGTCTAGCTATCTAATATCTACATTTTACGCATTCATCATTTCAATGGCTAGCTTGATATACTATTTTGTAAATCATATAAAGAACTGAAAAAATTGGTGTCTTTTCCTTTTTGCATTTCTCTCATATTTTGAAAACTACCAAAAAAATTTCATTCATTTGTCTTTAGTCATAGCTTGAAATTCCAACATCTATGATTTCTTTATTCATGAGTTTTTTAATAACTCGTTTGGTAGTCACAATCTTGAGGACCTTCATGAGTCGTAAAGTAGTGAAGATTTCATTATATCAGGTGAAGCTCTCAATGAGTTCATCTCTACTCAATATTCCTCTACGTCTCCTAAACAAATATTTTAGTAAAAGGTTCTTAGTTTCCTTCCTTTGAGTAACTATATTTGCACCATTGTGAAACCCAAAGTATTTTTTCATCTTGTTCATGAAAAATCCCTAGTAACCACTAAAATTGTGCTTACTATCAAGGGATGCAATCAATCACTTTATTTCCAAACCCCTAATAAACCAGTGATTACTATTAAGGGATATAATGAACAACCTTCTCCCAAAAATTTCACCACACCTATGATTATTGTTAAAGGTTATAATCAACCAATTTCCTTTAAAACTCCAAGCAAACCAACCATATTTATAAAAGGGAAATCAAAGAGTCCTTTGGAGTTTATTAAAAATTATCATGCAGTGGCTCATACTTATCACACAAGAAACAATGCTCAACCTACTAATATGGTTTTCCTTTCTTCTCTTCCTCCTTCTCAACCCATGCTTCCTCCAACACTACACTTACCTCCTAATCTTTAAAAAGAGTATTGTTTAATAGAAAAATTACATGCTATCCCTGCCAAGATATCCCTTTGGGAAATTCTTCAAAATTCCCATACATATCATGAAGCCTTGCAAAAAGCTTCAACCACTATTCCATCTCAACCACCAACCTGAGACAACATTAATTCCTCTTTGGAATGTATGCATGCTACTACTACACAAAATAAAATTATGTTTACTCAAGGTGATTTAGATTCAAAAAAGTTCAATATCCACATGATACCCTTATGGTGGTTATCCTTATCAATGATAATCTCATTCATAGAACCTTAATTGATAATTGGTCCAGATTAAATATTTGTACCATTGAGATGTTGTATGAAATGAAATTTGATGTTTCAACTATTAAACCTAATTCTATTCATATTCATGGATTTGATAATGTTGCTAAGAAAACATTGGGTATTATCACATTACCTATTAAGGTAGGTTCATTTATCTTATTAGAACTCCTATCCATGTGATGGCTGAGCCTCTTAACTCTAATCTTCTTTTGAGACGACCTTGGCGACATGCTATTTTTTTTTTCCCTTCAACTCTCCATCTTAATTTCAAGGTTATATACAATAACTTAATGTACACACTTGTTGCAGCTGATAAAATAAATGGTTGTTTTCACACTAAATCAAATATTAAACCCGTGTCTACTCAAGATAAAAAATAATCTTATTTGGACCCTAAGGATGATCCTTCTCCTAGTAGTGTACTTTTTGATGATTATTGGAGATCCTTAGATTTCATACCAGATTATGTTAGAGAATAAAATGTCCCAACATTAGAACCTAAACAATCCAAATCAGACCAAGCATCCAACATAACAAATTCTCTTTCTACTGAGATTAGTAACAATTTTATTTATGCTTATAATCCTATTGAATCCTTAAAAAATATTAAGCATGAGTGTTATGACATAGTGAATTATGAGGCTCCAATGACCCTTTCTGATATGGCTTCTTATTATGGTCCTGATTATTATTTATAAGAAAAATAGGGATTCAATAGGAATTGATGTGGAAAACATGAACAAGGAAAATAAGTGCCCTTAGGAAATGAAGCGCATGAACATTCTTTTGGATTAGAATTTAATCCTTATAAGTTTACCATCCTAACAAATTAGCACTTATTATTGGTGGCTTTATGGCCTATTAGGCCCCATTTTAGTGATTCCAAGATATGGATGTCCTTATGCTTTATTTCTCACAGGTTTCATTTTCACTCCCAGAAATG
The DNA here is from genome assembly GCA_018584345.1 of Thuja plicata. Classification (NCBI taxonomy): domain Eukaryota; kingdom Viridiplantae; phylum Streptophyta; class Pinopsida; order Cupressales; family Cupressaceae; genus Thuja; species Thuja plicata. The sequence goes on along the minus strand of MU227187.1, from coordinate 1,126,329 downwards.
TTTCACACTTCCCAAGACTAGAATCTGCTTTCAATTTTAAAATGCAAGGACTAGGTCGAGCTTAGTCATCATTTTCCTTGAATGGGTCAAACCAATTTTACCTTGTCCTAGGGCATTGCATTTAAATGGGATCTAGGCCCAATGCAGAGGTTTTCCTTCTTGGTCTTTATTTGTGGTCAACTTGACAATACTGAATCCCAAAATAAGTATAAAAGGGGGATCTCTCCTCTCATTTTGACATACCTAAATGATCCACAATATATATGAGAAAGATATCTTTCAAGTGTAAGATATTGTTGTCAACCAATCAAGCATTAAGGATGTGAAATTAAGGATTTTGATTCTAGATTTGAAGGCAAACATCCATTTCAAGATCTCCTTGTGTTCTTCCATACAAGAAAAGGAAATACTCTCTCATTGATGTAATTTTTTTTCCCATAGTGGCCAAGTTGAAGAATTATCAAGAAAGAAAGAAGATCCATTCCTCTTCTCCATTCAAGATTTCAATCATACTCTCATTTCAAGATCTAGGATTGGAAAGTATAGATCCACACATTTTTGAAGAAATCCTTTATTCTAAAACACATTCCAAACATACATCTCAAGCATATTTTTAGATTTAATTAATTTTTATATCCATCTTTGAGGGTTTTTCATGCAAGGTAAATCTTATATTTATCTTGTTTACATTACTTCCTTATGCAATTTCTATCTCATTTCAAGGTTGATTCCTATATAGGGGCTTGACGAAGGCAAGCCCATTTCCAAAACCTTTTCCACCTTCTTGTGTGTAGAAACATATTTCAGAAATTTAGATCCATATTTCAAGAGTTTCAGAACCAGTGATAGATCCTTTATAGTTTTCATTATTTTTTGAGCCTCTAGGACTAGGTCAATTTTCTTGGACAAGGAAAAATTTATTCGACATAGTCCTTTGGATCTATAAATTTCAAAGTTGAGAGTCATAGGTATCAGAATGGTAGATTCAGAAGCACTTCTGATTCTGACGGTTCTATGACAGTCAATTCTAGACCTGAAGTTTTCTTATCCTCTCCTATCTTCAAGGTGATTTCATTCTTCTTCTTTTCATCATGAATTTAATTTCATGCTTCAGATCTAACATCTTATCCTGTTAGTTGTTATTTTATTTATCATAGTATCAATTCCTTTTATAGATTTGCATATTGCTTTATACATCATATACACTTTTACATTACAAGAAACCATCCCCAAATCACACTCCATCCTCAAATTGAGATTTTGCATTAGCACCCCTTTATCATTTTGGTTTTTACTAATCTTATTTGGGTTTAAGGGTGAAAATTTTTGGGTGATCCTAATGCATCATAGGCCCTCATACCATTTAATTTGGTGAGGCATCTTCCCACATAGAATTTCTCACAATTTTTTATGATACATAAGAAACCAAAACATGTTTCTTTCAATGTCAATGATGTCTCTTTAGCGCCTTTGAAATTTTTGAATCCTTAACTCATTGATTTTGATGATAAACCTTTTTTTGATACTTTTAATAGCGATGATTCTTTAGTTGAATTCTTGGGGGGATATGATGCACTCCCTCACTATCATCATAATTGGGGATTCCCATATTGTTTAAATGTTGAAGCATACTTTAAAAAAGAGGATAATTTTGAGCACATACATGAATTTACTTTGCCTATGAAGGTCCCCAAACAAAATATTCTTTCTGACACCATTGATGTGCCAATGGACCCTTGTAATGCGTAATAATTGATAAAAAAAATAGAAAAATTCTAGATGAGAATGAATATAAAGAGTGTACTTCTCTTCTTCTTGAATTTACTAATAACATGGTCATTCTTCCCAATGTGAAGTTGGTAAAACATAAATTTCACAAGATGAATCCAAAAATTTATTTCCTTGTAAAAATAGAAATTGAAAAAATTCTTGATGCTGGTTTCATTCATCATATGAATTATTCTTCTTGGATCACAAACATTGTAGTTGTATCAAAGGGTGAGAATAAAATTTGAGTGTGCATAGGTTTTTGAGACCTAAATAAGGATTCTTTGAAAGATGATTTTTCACTTCCAAATATTGATATGATTGTCGATTCCATAGTCAGACATGCTTTATTATCATTTATGGATGAATTTTCTAAATATAACCAAATATTTATTCCCCCTCAAGATCAATACAATTTTTTTTTTATCACTCCCGGGGAAACCTTTTGTTGGGTTGTCATTCCCTCAGATTGAAAAATGCAAGTGCTACCTATCAACATGCTATGGCAGTTATCTTTCACAACTATATCCATGAGATTTTAGAACATTATGTTGTTGATATTCTTGAGAAGTCCATTTCTTGTAAGGATCATGTTATTGTTCTTAGAAATTTCTTTGATTGAATTCATAAATAGAACATGTGCTTGAATACTCAAAAATGTGCTTTTGGCATAGATAGTGGAAAAATCCTTGTTTTCATTATTTCAAATAGAGGCATTGAAGAGGATATTGAAAAGATTGATGCCATTGTCAATATGACACCTCCTAAAACATTTCACAAATTTTTAGCTTACAAGACAAAATACAACCTATTCGATAATTTCTATCACTTTTGGTAGATCATACAATTCCCTTCACCTCTTTGCTCAAGAAAGATACCACTTTCTCATGGAATGATGATTGTCACAAGGTATTTGAGTAATTAAAACAGTATATTGCTAATCCATCTACCTTACAACTACCTCAACCCAATCAACCATTCTTCTTATATTCTTCTGCTTCTCCTAATTCTTTGATCGATATCTTAGCTCAACATGGTAAAAGTAGAAAGGAATGACTAGTGTACTACATTAGTCATTGGTAAGTGCAAGAAGTTGGGTCCCAATTTGGCAAAATTCTTATGGAATTAAAAAATACCGCTAGAATTAGGCACCCATTTTTTCAAAACGGGCACTCATTTTTACATGCCAATTTATTATATTTAAGAAACGAGTATACATTTTTAAACATGTGCCCATTTTTTAAAATTTGAATTTAAAAGAACACCATTTGCATTGGATTTTGGTTTGGGACAGGCTTGGTGAGACCATGCCTATGCTTGAACGTCCAAAATAATGGCTAAGGCATTGGAATACCATATTTCTTCCATGCCGTAATTTTTTGAGGGCCTTCCTAATCAAATTTTTTGACTAAATAAAAACCCATTAGAGCTCTTACTCTCTATATTTCAAAAATATAAATTTCATAGTGATATGATCAATTTTACTATTTTGACAATATTTATTAATCAAACTTTGTACCTAAACGTAAAATAGTATGGTTCACTAAAACTTTAATAACTTTTTTGTTTTTGCATTTTTTTGAAAACAAATTATATGACATCAATCTAAATAAAATTTCCGTAAAGATAAATTTTTGTTTTTTGAAAAAATGTGAAGTTTTCATCAAATTATGATGGTCGTACGCCAAACATTTCAAAAATATATTTTAAACTCAATTATAAATTAATTAAAAAACAATATTCAATTAAAAAAGTAAAAATATTATCATCAATTTTTGATGTTTTAAATATCTTTCCTCAGAAGGATTCACAAATATTCATTTATTTAGGTCAAAATATGGTGGTCGTACACGTGTGTGGTATGGTCCTGAAACAAAATTTTGAAAAAGTAGTTTTTAAACATGCCTACTAAAAATATTTTCTACCATGTGGGTATTTAAATTAATTACATATTTGAAAAGTAGTCTTCGAGAACTACATTTTCTAGTAGGGAAGTGTTTATATATTCAATCTTTAAGTGTTTCAAATTTTGACACCAATTGACAAAAAAATTGAAAAATAGGGAAAACACTTCCACTTTTTGCCCAAAAATGGGACTCAACTTCTTCCATCCACCCTCATACTTTGATAAATTATGAATCCCAATATTTAATCTGATAGAAAATCAATGTCTTTCTCTATTTTTTCTTGTTAAAAATAGAGACATTATATTCTTAATGCTAAAATCAATATCATCATAAAATTTGATTCTTTAAAATACCCTTTTCTATTAAACTAATCTTTCAGGATGCTTGGAAAAATGGGTTATGATGCTAAGTGAATTTGATTTAAATTTTATTACTCAAAAGGCAATCGAAGGACAAGCTTTGATTGATCATTCCATTGAAGCTCCTTCACCAACTACAACTTCTAATCCTACAACTTTCCCCAACAAATTTTTCTTGCCTATTGGTACTGATGATATACGGGAGTTATATTTTGATGGATCTAGATGTAAAACTAGCTCTAGTGTTGGTGTTATCTTGGTATCCCCTTCAAAGAAACTAATCCCTTTTTCATATTTTCTTAATTTTCTTTGTACCAATAATATTGCAGAATATGAAGCCCTTATCATTTGATTGAAAGCGACTTTATCCTTTAAGGTGAAAAAACAATCTTTGGAGATTCACAATTGGTTATGAAACAAATTAATAGAACATATCAAGCTAAATTTTCTTTGTTGAATCAATATCATGATATTTCCTTAAGCTTACTCGATAAATTCTCTTTTTATTCTATCTCATGTCTAGCTCATAAGGATAATAGACACATAGATGTTATGTCATGTGCAACTTCTCTTATCTCTTTAGAGGACAATATTGATAGCTGTCGATTTACCATACATAATCTTGCGAGTCCTATCTCTAAAAATTCTAGTAATGACATTTTTTATATAGTCTTAATTCAGATGAATGGTATTACACATCTTTCATTATTTGCAAGATGGTGCCTTTCCTAAAACAATGACAAGAAACACTATAGCTCAAATTTGCAAACTTGCTACAATATATATCATTCTTGCTAATATTCTTTATAGGCCCTCTTACAATGGTATTCTATTATAATGTATTAACAAAATTTAGATCCCTGTGGTTTTACAAGAAGCTCACTCAAGATCTTGTGGTAGACATTCTGGTGGAAAAACTTTAGTTAACAAGCTCCTTTGTATGATATATTATTGGAAAACTATGGAGAAATATTATTTTGTTTTTGTCAAGAAATGTCCTGAATATAAACATCATAATAATCTAATCTGTGCTTTGGCACATGAACTCTGCTCTCAAGTAGCTTCATGGAATTTTTATCTTTAGGGCTTGGATCTGATTGGCAAATACCACCTCCTTCTTCTCAAGGAAACACATACATTATTACTGCTACATATTAGTTTACAAAGTGAGTATAAGCAATCCCTCTTTGTTCAACTACCACTAATTTTATTTTTAATATCCTCCTAGACAACACCATTGCTTGATTTGGTGTTCAAAAATAAGGAAGAATTTTTTTTTTGGACAAATATCACATGAAAAAATGATTTTCAACTCTTTATTATTCTCTATCTAATGGTAAGGTTGAGGCATCTAATAAGATAATTGAGAAAATTCTTAGGAAAATTGGTAACAAACATGGTAAGGATGGGAATACTTAATTGACTAATTCATTATAAGTGGTGCAGGAGCACCTTAAGGTCTTGTGAAGATCTTTAAAGAATTTTGGTTGGTAGGTTGGTTTAGCCAACCACCAAGGTAATAAGGAATAAATATAAAGTCCTAAAGTTGTTTTGGTTTGTGTCTATAGGTAGCAATGTTTAGAGTCTAGTGTTTGGTGTGATCAATTAGGATCTAAGAGCTTAAGTCCTAAAAAGTCAACAAAAGGGTCGAAGGTTGACCAAAACTCCAAAATAGAGTGGCACTAGTCATTTTGGTGTTTTAAGTGTTTAGAGGTATTATTTAATGGTTTAGAGTCAAATGGAACCATTGGAAGTAGTGGAATGTCAAAATGCCAAAAGTTGTAAAAGTTGCTCATGAAAAATTTGCAACTTTGCAAAGTTGTCATGACAACATTTCCTAAAAACTATGAAAGGGATTTAATGGTGCCCAAATCCAAACCTTAGGTTCTAAACACAAAGGGATAACCTATAGAAGGTAAAAAAACCCTAATCTAAGGGTTGGTTATGTTACTGATAGGGAGTACTCCTATTAACCTCCTGAGTCTTTTTGAACTCTTCTTAGGTCTCTCCTAGGACCTCTAGGGTTTCCTAAATCCACCCTCTAACACTTGGAAAGATTCAATTCTTCCCCTCCCACCAAGAGTCCTCCTATCTTGTTAGGTTCACCATTCTTGTTTTCTACAAGAAATTTTCCTCCACAATAACTCCCATGCCCTAATCTTTGTTTTGGATTTGCAGGAGGGCTAGGGCTTCATTGAACTCCATTCTTGGATTGAAAAATGGTTCTAAAGTTTCCAAGTTTAGCCATTTCTCCATCACTGCCTATATTCCTATCTTCTAGGTCTTGTAGCCTTTTTCACCAATTAGGCCTCCTAAACTGTAGGACATCACTTTTTCAGTGTAAAAATCTCAAAGGACTCCCAAACATCTTTTGGTAGTTTGCAAGTAAGGCAAAAACCCACCAATATTTTCAAGGTCTCATGGTCTAACTCTGTCAGTTCACCCTGTTTCTAGAATATGGCTTCTTTCTTGTTTTTAGACCAGTTTTAGGTCTCTGGATTCAAAAATTGGTCAGATGAGTTCTTGGGCACTCCTCCACATTACTAAGTACCTGCACAACACCATGCAACACATCCATGGCCTTCTTGGTTCATGAAAGCAACCTCTTTCAATTTTAAACCAACAGCTATATGATCTTCCTAACCGGGCTTCTTATCTAGTTCACCTAGGGAAAGATCTTAAAAATACTTGCATGCATTTTCAGAGCTCCTCCTTCCAGATTCTTGAAGCTCCATGGAACTAGTCTCCATCCCCAAGTGGCCATACATAACCAATGGTGGAAAGTGGAGTTAGGTCCACATCTTTACTTCTCAGTCAAAACTGGACAGTAGACTGTCTGAAACAAAACTAATTTACAAATACAAAAGAAAAGTAACTAAAAATATAAATAATTATTGGGAAAACACTAAACCATATGCAAAAATGGATTCCATGGATTACAGTGACAATTTCAATCCATCTTCATCAACTTTCACCTTGTTTTCATTCAAAACTCTCTGCTATTCAGTATGCAGTCCGTACACAATAACTGTTGAACCCCCAAACTAGGGTTTTTCTCCACATATATACCCTACCTCAAGTGTCTTAACCCTTGGTTAAACTTCATCTACTCTAGACACCAAAATTCTTAAGACAACCCAAATGTTGTCAACAACTCTTGAAAAGTTGATAATGTTGCTATGCAACATTTTTACATCTTTTTCACCATTTCACTTTCCTTGTGTTTTAACACCAATCTAGCCTATCTAACCTTAGTTAGAACTCATAGGGTATCCAAGGAACCTAAGAACCTCCATGAAATCACCCTAATATTTGATGACATCATCAAGTACAATTCACTAAAAGAGCCAAAATGAGCTATTTTAACATAATAGAGAGCTTGATTAAAACCTAACTTGACCACACTTGGTCCACATGACCTTATGTATTTACATTTCCCTACAATAGGGTCTTCCACACACTCACACACCCAAAATGACATGAGACCACCAACATACTGGTTTCTCAAGGGTGCTCCTACACCATACTACCAAGGTTAAGAACTTAAGTCACCTCCGGGGACAGGAGTGTAGGATTAATTCCCTGCTTCTTAAATTCATTCTCAGCTACCCAAGTAGCCTCAACTTCTAACTTGCCTACCCACTGTATGAGATGCTCCATGTAAGTTCCCTGTCTAGTCTTCTTCTTTACTCGAGAGTCCAAAATCTTCACTGCTATTGGTGTTGGTGTAGGGGAAATCTAAACATCTGTAGCTATATCCTTACTATCTGTCAGTGAATCAATTTGTACTGATGTAGGCCCTTTGTACATCACCAAATCCTGTACATTGAAAACAAGAGACATTGCCAATTCTGATGACAAATCTATTTTATAGGCATTTTGCCCATATTTTGCAAGAATCCTGCAAGGACCAATCCTCCTCATTTGAAGTTTGGTGGGGACTCCCTTCTACAGCCTAGACTTGTTGAGATGTACCATCACAAGATCACCCACATCAAACTGAATATCTCTTCTTCCTTCAGCAACTTTGGCTTTTAATTTTTGTGTAGCCTCTTGGAGTTGCTTCTTCACTTGATCATGAACTTCCTTCATTGATTGAGCAAAATATTCTGCATATGCACTCCTTCCTTCTTCATTTTCTAGGTGTCTTAACTCCAACACACCTCTAGGATGCAGCCCATAAACTATTTCAAAGGGGCTTTTGCCTGTTGTCCTATTTGCACTGTCATTGTAGGCATATTCTGCCTGTGGTAATATCTGATCCCACATCACTCCATACTCCTTTGTCAAGCACCTAAGGAGATTTACTAGCACTCTATTGATCACTTCAGTCTGACCATCAGTTTGGGGATGGTAGGCTGACCCAAATGATAGATTGGTTCCCAACCTTTTCCACAAGGTCTTCCAAAAATGACCCATGAATTTAACATCTCTGTCAGATACTATGCTGATGGGTAAACCATGAATCCAGACCACTTCCTTAAAGTAAAAATGTGCAATATGACTGGCATCATGGGTGGTTTTGTAAGCAATGAAGTGGCTCATCTTGCTAAACCTATCTACCACCACAAATGTACTATCTAAACTAGTCTTGGTCCTAGGCAACCCAACAATAAAATCCATACTAATACATTCCCAAGGCCTATTAGGAATGGGCAAGGGCTGATACAAACCTGCATTAGATGAGATACCCTTAGCTTTTTGGCAAATCAAACATTGCTCCACATACTTCTTGATGTCATTCTACATCCTAGGCCAATAATAGAACCTTTGCACTAGTTCTAGTGTCTTATTTAGGCCAAAATGCCCACTTAAGCTGCCATTGTGCTTTTCTTGAATAACATTCTCCCTCATAGATCCCCTAGGAACACATAACTTCCCTTCTCTAAACAAGAGATCATTCTGAATTTTATAGTCTAAAAATTGACTATGGAAATGGTTTTTGAAATCTTTACATACCTTTTATGCTTCTGAGAAGTCCTCATCACCTTCATAAAGCTCCTTGAAGCTTTCTATGCCTATACTTTGCAGCTGCACTTCTTGGACTGTCAAGAGTCTCCTACTCAAAGCATCAGCCACTTTATTCAACTGCCCTTTCATATGTTTGATAGTAAAGGTATAGGCCTGTAAATATTCCATCCATTTAAGGTGTTTGTTGCTCAACTTCTCTTGAGAATTGTTAAAACTCAAAGCTTTATTATCAGTATAAACTAAAAATTCCTTTGGCAACAAATAGTACCTCCATTTTCTTAAGGCTTACACCAATGCATATAGATACAGGTCATAAGAAGAGTACCTCTTCTTGGCCTCATTCAACTTCTCACTATAAAATGCCACTGGCCTATTCTCTTGATTCAATACTACCCCAACAGCTACACCACTTGTATCACATTCAAGGGTAAATAATTTGTCAAAATTTGGCAAAACCAAAACAGGTTGTGTTGCCACTCTCTTCTTCAATACCTCAAAACCTTTACCAGCCTCTAGAGTCCATTTAAATTTTTTTTTCACTCCAGCCTTAATTGTATCTAAGACTGGTGCACATATTTCACTAAAACCTCTAATGAACTTCCTATAAAATTGGGCAAGTCCATGAAAAATTCTTACCTCAAAAATACATGTAGGGGTAGGCCAACTTAATATTGCTTCAACCTTGTTGGGATCCATCTTCAAGGTTCCTTGTGACACCACAAAAAAAAGATAGATCAACTCTTGTTTCATAAATTCACTTTTTTCCAAGTTAATGGATACTTTCTCCTCATGAAGTTTCTTCATCACAATCTGCAAATGTTGGAGGTGTTCTTCCTTGGTCTTACTAAAATTAGGATGTCATATAAGTACACAACTACAAATCTTCCTATGTAGTACTTCAACACCTTGTTCATCAATCTCATAAAGGTGCTTGGAGCATTGCTAAGCCCAAAGGGCATGACCAACCATTCATAGAGCCCTTCTATTGTCTTGAATGTTGTCTTCCATTCATCACCCTCCTTAATTTTGATTTGATGGTATCCACTCTTCAAATCCAATTTGGTGTAGTACCTTGCTCCTCCCAAACAGTCCATAAGATCTTCAATCCTAGGAATGGGAAATCTACATCTCACAGTGATCCTATTTATTTCTCTTGAGTTTGTACAAAGCCTCCACTTTCCTCCCTTCTTTCATGCTAGAACCACTGGCACTGCACATGGGCTAATGCTTTGCCTGATTAGACCTTGGTCCAAAAGTTCTTGGACTTGTTTAGCTATCTCATTGTTTTGGTCAGGAGTCACCTTGTATGCAGCCTTGTTTGGTAGAGATGCTCCAGGTATGAAGTCAATTAGATGACTTATGTCTCTTGGAGGTGGTAACATTGCTGGTGTCCCATCACTAACTATGTCCTTAAACTCTTCCAATAACTCCTACACTTCCTTTGGCAATGGTGTTTATTCCACCTTCTCTTCACTAGGCTTAAGCATGATAGCATAGTGTGTTCCTTCTCCACTCTTTACTGTCTGTAAATACTCTTTACCTCCTTGCAATAAGACATTGGACTCTACTGATGTAGACCCTTCATCATCCATAAGTGACTAAATTTTATAAGTGACCCCATCTTTCTTGTAAGAATAAGAATTTTTCTCTCCATCATGAACTATCTTCCTATCAAACTGCCATGGCCTACCTAAGAGTAGGTGGCATGCATCCATTGGGAGTACATCACATAAGATTATGTCCACATACTTTCCTATTGAGAAATTAACCCATGCTTGCTCATTAACAAGAACATGTTGACCCTTATTCAACCACATCACTCTGTATGGGTTTGTATGGAGTATTTTTATCAATCCTAATTTTCTGACTGCCTCCTCTAAGATAATATTATCTGTAGACCCTGAGTCTATGATCATCTTGCAAACTTTCCCAATAATCTTGCACTTTACTCTAAAAAGTGCCCTCCTTTTCTTAGCTTCTTCTTCGACAGGCTGTTTAATGAGTATTCTCCTAATCATGAGATTCTCCCCACTCTTTGAATCAAGGCCGATTTCAAGAGCTTTACTACTATTATTATCTTCTTGGGAAATGTAATTTACCCTCTTCTCACCATGTGAGCCAGAAGCCTTCTCTGGGCATCTATAGGCTAGATTGCCCAATTGATTGCAAAGAAAGCATTTCATGTTTGCAAAGTGTGAGGCTCTGCCTGAACCTCCAAATCTACCTCTTCCTCCACCTTGGAATCCTCTTCCTCTACTCATGCTTCCTCTTCCACTAGTCTCATTGACTATCTCAGTCAATTTAGATTCTCCTTGGGACTTATAGTCATTTCCCTTGCCTACAAAGCTACCTCTTCCTCTATTTTATTTTCCCCTACCTCTTCCTCTAGAGGTCTGATCATGTTTTCTCTTGCTCTTTTCTTCTATCTTTAAAGCCAATTGATAGCATTGCCTCACATTGGTTAAGGTAGTAAGACTCATCTCCTCTTGTATAGACCACTTGAGCCCATTTTGATATCTGCCTAATCTGATGCTTTCATCCTCCACTATGTTGGATCTTAAACATAACTTCTGAAACTCCTCCATATATGCTTGGACTTCAAGGTCTTTTTGTTTGAGGTTTTGTCTTTTTCTATGCATCTAAACTTCATAGTCATCTAGGAGATAGGTCTAGTTTAGCTTGGCCAACATACCCTTCCATGACACAATAGGGCTCTTTCCCTCTTTCTCCCTCTCACTCTGAACATATTTCCACCAGGTAAGTCCTAGTCCTCTCAATATAGACTTAGCCACCTTTAACTTTTGAGCATCTGTCACTCCATCACATTCAAAGTGATTCTCAAGATTGTCTATCCAGTCCAAAACTAAATCAACATCCATTTGTCCACTAAATAGTGACACACCCTCCAAGGCTTTACCACTTAAGGCTTTGAGTGCATTCAAGAAGGGTTCCTCTGGTAAGATCAGATCAGGGGTAGATGCTTCTTCTTCTAGGTCCCACTCCTTCTCCTTAGCTTCTTTTTCCTCTTTCTAGTCCACCTTGTCTTTTACTTGGTCAGCCTTATCTTGGACCTCTCCTAAGAGTTGCTCGAGTTCTCTCAACCTTTCTCTTAGCAACCTATTGTCCTCTTCTTGTTCTTCAACTTTCTTGGCCAATTCAGCATTGGTCAGCATCCTGCTAGAGGCACTTAACTCTACACTTGAGTCCTTGGTCTGCAACATCTACTTGTTGCACCACTGCTTTCCCAAATCTTGAACCTGGCTCTAATACCACTCTGATAGGGAGTACTCCTATTAACCTCCTAAGTATTTTTGAACTCTTCTTAGGTCTCTCCTAGGACCTCTAGGGTTTCCTCAATCCACCCTCTAACACTTGGAAAGATTCAATTCTTCCCCTCCCACCAAGAGTCCTCCTATCTTGTTAGGTTCACCATTCTTGTGTTCTACAAGAACTTTTCCTCCACAATAACTCCCATGCCCTAATCTTTGTTTTGGATTTGAAGGAGGGAAAAGGATTCATTGAACTCCATGCTTGGATTGTAAAATGGTTCTAAAGTTTCCAAGTTTAGCCATTTCTCCATCGCTGCCTATATTCCTATCTTCTAGGCCTTGTAGCCTTGTTTCACCAATTAGGCCTCCTAAACTGTAGGACAGCACTTTTTCAGTGTAAAACTCTCAAAGGACCCCAAAATATATTTTGGTAGTTTTCAAGTAAGGAAAAAACCCACCAAGATTTTCAAGGTCTCATGGTCTAACTCTGTCCGTACACCCTGTTTCTGGAATATGGCTTCTTTCTTGTTTTTGGACCAGTTTTAGGTCTTTGGCTTCAAAAGTTGTTCAGATGAGTTCTTGGGAACTCCTCCACATTACTAAGTACCTGCACAACACCATACAACACATCTATGGCCTTCTTGGCTCATGAAAGCAACCTCCTGCAATTTTAAACCAACTGCTATATGATCTTCCTAACTGGGCTTCTTATCTAGCTCACCTAGGGCAAGATCTTAAAAATAATTGCATGCATTTTTAGAGCTCCTCCTTCCATATTATTTAATCTCCATGGACCTAGTCTCCATCCCCAAGTGTTCATACTAAACCAATGGTGGAAAGTGGAGTTAGGTCCACATCTTTGCTTCTCAGTCAAAACTGGACAGCAGACTGTCTGAAACAAAACTAATTTACAAATACAAAATAAAAGTAACTAAAAATCAAACTAAGTATTTGGAAAACACTAAAACATATGCACAAATGGATTCCATGGATTACAGTGACAATTTCAATCCATCTTCATCAACTTTCACCTTGTTTTCATTCAAAACTCTCTGCTATTCAGTATGCAGTCCGTACACAATAACTGTTGAACCCCCAAATTAGGGTTTTTCTCCACATATATACCCTACCTCAAGTTTCTTAACCCTTGGTTAAACTTAATCTACTCTAGACACCAAAATTCTTAAGACAACCCAAATGTTGTCAACAACTCTTGAAAAGTTGCTAATGTTGCTATGCAACATTTTTACATCTTTTTCACCATTTCACTTTCCTTGTGTTTTAACACCAATATAGCCTATCTAACCTTAGTTAGACCTCCTAGGGCATCCAAGGACCCTAAGAACCTCCATGAAATCACCCTGATAGTTGATGACATCATCAAGTACAATTCACTAAAAAAGCCAAAATGAGCTATTTTAACATAACAGAGAGCTTGATTAAAACCTAACTTAACCACACTTGGTCCACATGACCTTATGTATTTAAATTTACCTACAAGAGGGTCTTTCACACACTCACACACCCAAAATGACATGAGACCACCAACATACTGGTTTCTCAAGGGTGCTCCTGCACCAGTTATTGTACGGACTGAGCATTGGAAAGAAAGATTGACTGTGTTTTTGTAACAGAGCTTTGATACAGTCAGTTAATGGATTGAAAGGATCATATCAATACATTAATAAATTGTTTTGTGTTATTTATTTACTCTCTATTGTATTGATTTGGTTGTTTTGTGTTTCTGGTTAGAATTTTGTAATTTCTTTGAGTTTATTGGTTCACTGTCTGGTTCTAAACCAGTCTTTGTAAATGTGTCCCACTTGAATTCCCATGGTTAGAAAAATATGGCCACTTGGAATCAAGTAGGGGAAATTGTATATAGTCTAGGTATGGTCTATGGAGTCATTTTATGTAGGGGAGTTAATTTTTCCAACAATCCCTAGGTGAGTGCAGTGGCATTCTGGCTAGGAGATTGTGCAGAACGGTAGCATGGAAAGATGCTAGATGGATTGGTTTGTTCCAATAAATGGTGGGAGATTGTAGAGGTTTGTATCCTTGATGAGTGAATTCAAGGAGAAGAGTGGTGGATTTTTTTAGAGAAACCATTGATAGAAAAGAACCTAGATTGGCAAACATGATCCTAAAACCCTTAAAATTAGGGTTTTGGTGAAAGTCCTATGTACGGAGAAGGTGGGGGTGTAAAACCTATAAAATAGTAGATCCTAGGAAGGACCTATAAAGAATCCATAGTTGATTTAGAGATTTGTTAAGGGAATTTGTGAATAAATTAAAGAAACTCAATTTCTAGGAGGCCTAATTGACTAAAAAGGCTACAAGGCCTCATAACAAGAAACTATGAAATCAACTAAAAACCTTTCAAAGAATCCATCCAAGTGGATCAGAATTAGTTGAAAGTGACCTAGGAATGGTCAGGAATCCCATCACTATTGACAAGAGTGTATTTGGAGAAAAGAGGTTCAATGGAGCCTAAGGGTGCATTGTAGGACTGAGAAGGAAAGTAGAGTGTTTTATAATTGGTGGTGAGTTTTAAGGGAAGAAAGAGATCATAGAGTTGTCCTATGGTTAGGGTAGATGAAGATACCCTAGGAAAACCAAAGATAGGTCTTAGTTAGAGAAACAATACTCTTTTGGTTAGAGCTCCCCTTCAAATTGGTATTAGAGCCATCTAAAGGCTTGGGAAGTGGTTAGTGTATGAAAGAGAGAAGTGAATCCATTGGAGAAAGCACCATGGTAACCAATGCAGAATTGGAAAGGGACTTTTCAGAGAAAAAGTCAAGAACAGGCTTCTTGAAGGAGCTATGGAGGAGATGAAGCTAAAGTTAGTAGAAGTGGTAGAGACAAAAAGAAAGATGAATGAAAAGATATGAGAGGATAAAGACAATTGAAAGAGTCAAGTTAAAGAGGAGGTAGAACCAGATCTTGACCCTCCATTACCTGAGGAACCATTCCTTAAGGCCCTCAAGGCATTAAGTGGAAAGACACTAGAAGGAATTCTAGTATTCTATGGAAAGATGGATGCAGATTTAGTGATAGAATGGATTGAGGGTATGGAAAACCATTTTGAATGTGATGGTATCATAGAGGCACAAAAGGTGAAGATAGGAAAGTCAAGGCTAAGAGGACAAGCATTAACTTGGTGGAAGTTCTTGTAAGAAGAAAGAGAAAGGGAAGGAAAGAAGCCAATATAAACTTGGAAAGCTATGGTGGCTAAGGTGAAATAAAACTAATTACTAGAGGATTATAAAATCCAATTGCACAAAAGAAGACAAAATATCAGACAAAAAGATCTAGATGTGGCATCCTATACCGAAGAGTTCCAAAAACTTTGCCTTAGGTCAAGATTCGAGGAAGTGGAAAGCATTAAATTTTCTAGGTATCTCAGTGGCCTTAGGTGGAACACACAAGAAGATTTGAGCATCTTCACTTTAACTTCTATCCATGGGTGTTTTAAAATGGCCCTTTAAGTGGAAGAAAAACTCAGAAAGAAGAAAGAATCCAAATCTAGGGGAAGAGGAAGATGTAGAGACTCTAGAGGAGGACATAGAGGTAGTTCTAGTAGTAGGAACAATGAAACCAAAATCCAAGGAGATCCTAGGTTTGTTGAACAAAACCATGAGTCCAGTAATAGAGAAGGATATGACAGAGGTATAGGCTTTCATAGTGGTGGAAGAGGCAGATTAGGTGGATTTGGAAGAAGCTCACATTTTTCTTCAATGAAGTGCTATAACTATGGCCAATTAGGTCACCCTTCCTATAGGTGTCTAGATAAACCAACATCTTCACAAGGTGAGAAGAAAATTTCTTGTGCAAGAAGAGGACATGACCAAATAATTAGAGGTAAGTTTGGATTCAGAAAAGGGAGAGAATCTCACGCTTAGGAGGATTCCAAACAAATAACGTACAAGGGATGAACATAAGCAAAGAAGGGCTCTTTTAGGGTCAAGTACGAAATTCTTGGTAAAGTATGTAGAGTTATAATAGACTCCGGATCTATTGATAATGTGATCTTAGAGGAAGTAGTGCAGAAGATTAAATTGGTCAAGATACCTCATGTGTGTCCCTATAAGGTAACTTGGTTGGATAAGGGACATAATATCCTAGTTAATAAAAAAGTGTGGGTGTTGTAACTACAATTCTTTCTCTGTACTCTACCTTCCTCTATGGTATCCTATTATCCACTTCTATGACCTTTTAGGGTTATTTCCTAATCCTAATCTCCCAAGGATTCTCTTCACAAGATCCTTCTCCTTTCAACTTGTAGACATCAATCAAGAAATCAAAACACACATCACCTTACCCAATGGAGCTCTTCTTGCACCATCTTTACTAACTGATCCAACATGATCAAGAACACTTCCACATGGAGAGGTATGGTTCTATTATTTCCATCGGATCCAATCCAATTCTTAGAAACACACTTTACAATAGAACCTTAAACGAGTTCCAAGAAACATATCAAATTTACCCAAAATAGGGCTACAAGAAATTAGGCCTCATTAGGCACTTTTTCTTAAATAACTTGATATAACCCTTAACAATTTGGAAAAATGACCTTTGATTTTGACACCCTTTACAGAGATCTAAAATATTTTCTAGGTCTTGTCCTTCCAAACTGTCCGTACAGTGGCTTCCTACAAACAAGGATAAAATAAAGGGTTCCAATGCAAACATAGCATGGCCACCAGAATCTTTGTTTTCACCATTAAGAATCCTTCAAA
Source organism: Thuja plicata (assembly GCA_018584345.1). Lineage (NCBI taxonomy): Eukaryota > Viridiplantae > Streptophyta > Pinopsida > Cupressales > Cupressaceae > Thuja > Thuja plicata. Next base: position 1,109,314 of record MU227187.1, on the reverse strand, counting down.
AAAGATTCCCATTGAATTTGGGACTCCTACACACATGTGTCTACCTCTCTACAAATTCTGCTTGAAGCAATCAATGCTTTCAATCCTTCTTAACACCTATGCAACTCTCTGTGATCCCTAGCCATGCAACTCTGGCTCACCTAGGGAATCACATTAAAAATAGCTCACTTTTCCTCTAGGGCCTATTCTTCACTATAAAATATGTAAAAGGAGTCATCTTTATAATTTCAAAGGCCTGCAAAGATTCCACAGTGGAAAGAAAACTTATAACCCCATTTTGTGAAAAACTGTCTGGTTCAGACCAGTGCCAGTGCAGAATAGAATTTTTTTTACATAACAAGAAAATATGCACAAAAAAAAAACTAAACACCTAAATAATCAGGAATTTACACCTTCTAACTCATGTACCAAATAAAATGCAGAGTTCAATCCATTAACCACTAAAATGCAAGGAAATTGCTTAACTGTAACTGGTTTCTCAGTAATATAGTCCATAGAGATAAATTACAAACTTAACCAAACTGATAAAAAGGTCAAGAGAGGCCTTATATAGTTTAAAATGACCCTATCTTGATGTTTTTATAAATTTAGAAAACCAAATGCTCGAAAAAGACATCATTGCAAGAAATGTTGTCAATGACAACATTGACAACTTTTACAACTTTTGTGATTCTTGCATAAAACTTGGTCAATCAACTCAAGAACTTAACCAATTGCATATCTAGGATAATTAAACATCAAATAGGTCTCCTAAACACTTCCTTTTTCCAATTTGACCACTAAATGCATATTTTCCACTTTTGCCCTAACATTGGCAACATGTAACAATTTTACTTATTTGGACATTACTTGCAAGGAAAGTAACTAAGAACCTAATAAGGCCTCGTAATATAAATAAACACAACCTAGGACCCATCTAGTCCCATTATTCCACTAGTGGTGTGGCTAAAACCACTACAAGAAAAAAACAAATTAGAAGCCCTAGGTTATCATTTAGCCCTACCTAGGTGCTCCTCCACCATACTCCCGTACAAAGGAAAGCCATTTCACTCCTCTGGAAAAAAATGTCTTCAATGATGCCCACATTCTCAAAGTATTTAGCTGCAATCCATGATGCCTCTTATTCAAGCCTATTCTTCCACTTTATGAGGTGTTCTATGTACACCTTGTTTCTTGTAGTCTTCTTGACTCTTGAATCTAGAACCTTGTCTTCTTATAGCTATGGCTCGGGAGGTAATACAATAGATTCAACATCACTACTGACCCCTTGACTGAGTTGACCTATCTTAGTTATTGGCCCTTTGAATTTGATGAAGTCTTGGACATTAAAAATAGGAGATATGCTTAAATCTGAATGTAAGTCTATTTTGTATGCATTAGCCCCATATTTGGCTATGATCTTGCAAGGTCCCACCCTCTTCATCTAAATTTTAGTAGGGATACCTTTCTGAAATTTGGATATTTTCAAGTGAACTATCACATAATCACCCACCTCAAACTGAATATATCTCCTTCTTTCATCCACTTTGGCCTTCAACTTTTGTGTACTGTCTTGTATGGTCTACTTAACTTGATCTTGGAACTCCTTCATGGTTTGAGTGAAGTCCTCAGTATGACCACTCTTATACTCCATGCCTCCAAGATCCCTAAGATCACACACACCCCTTGGGTGCATCCCATAAACCACTTCAAATGGGCTTCTCCCTGTTGTTCTATTCTTGCTATCATTATAGGCATACTATGCTTGGGGAATGACCGAATCCCATGTCTGTCCATACTCCTTAGTTAGGCACCTCAATAGGTTACCAAACACTATTTTGACCACCTTAGTTTTGCCATCTATCTAAGGATGGTAGGCTGAACCAAAAGAGATATTAGTACCCAATCTACTCCATAATGTTTTCCAGAAATGGATCATGAATTTCACATCCCTATCTGATACAATACTTAGGGGAAAACCATGAATCCTCACAATCTCCTTAAAGAACAAATATTCTATATGGAAAGCGTCATGAGTAGTCTTTTAGGGTATGTAATGAACCATTTTACTAAATCTATCTACCACCACATAGATGTTGTCATAGCCTTGCTTTGTATTGGGTAGACCCACTATAAAGTCCATGCTCACACACTCCCATGACCGATTTGGGACTAGTAAAGGTTGATATAAAACCTGTATTACTAATTCCTCCTTTGGCTTTCATGCACACTACACATTGCTCAACATATCTAGTCATATCCCTTATCAATTTTGGCCAATGGTAAAACCTTTGTACTAGTTCCAAGGTTTTGTTCATACCAAAATTACCACTCAAGCCTCCATTATGTTTCTCCAGTATGGGGTTCTCTCTCATTGAACCCCTTGGTACACATAACTAATTAGCCTTAAATAACAGTCCATTTTGCAAATTAAATTAGAAAACTTGCTATGGAATTGATTCTGAAAATAAGTACACACCTTGTAGGCTTCACCAAAATCTTCATCTTCCTTTTATAGATCTTTGAAACTTTCATTGCCAATGCTATTCAACTGAAATCCTGGAGCTTCCAACAATCTTCTACGTAGAGCATCTGTAACCTTTTTTAATTGCCTTTTCTTGTGCTTGATAGTGAATGTGAATTCTTGTAGGTATTTCATCCATTTTAGGTGTCTATTTCTTAGTTTCTCCTAAGTATTGATATAACTAAGGGCTTGGTTTTCAGTAAACACAACAAACTCCTTGGGTAACAGGTAATGCCTCCACTTCCTAAGGGAATGAAATAAGGCATACAATTCCAAGTCACAAGAAGAGTATTTCTTCTTGGCTTCATTCAATTTTTCACTGAAGAAGGCTACTGGCCTACCTTCTTGGCTTAACAACTCCCCTACTTCTAACCCACTTGGATCACACTCAATGGTAAAAAAATTTTAAAAACTAGGGAACTTTAGGATAGGTTGTGTGGCTACTTGCTTATTCAACATTTCAAAGGATTTCTCAACTTCTAAGGTCCACCTAAACATGGTTTTTACCGGGCACCCTTGATGGTATCTAATAATGGTACACAAATACCACTAAAATTCCTAATAAATTTCCTATAAAATTGGGCTAACCCATGGAAAATTCTTGCCTCATTTGCTGTGGTAGGTGGTGGCCAGTTTAGGATAGCTGCAACTTTGTCTTGATCCATCTTGAAGGACCCCTTGGACACTACAAAGCCCAAGTACAAAAGTTATTTCTTGAAGAACTCAGATTTCTCAATATTAATAGCCAGCTTCTCTTCATGTAACCTCTATAATATAGTCTCTACATGTTTGATATGCTCCTCTCTTGTTATGCTATATATCAACTGTATATCATCAAGATATACAACTACAAACTTCCCTGTGAATTCCTTGAGAACTTCATTCATGAGACTCATGAACGTGCTTAGAGCATTTGTGAGACCAAATGGCATCACAAGCCACTCATACAACCCATCTGTGGTCCTGAATACCATTTTCCATTAATCTCCCTCTTTCACCCTGATTTGGTGATAACCACTTTTCAAATCAAGCTTAGTGAAGTACATTTCCCCTCCAAGACAATCCATAAGAACCTCAATCCTAGGTATGGGGAACCTATACCTTATTGCAATTTTTTTAATGGCCCTTGAGTCTGTGCAAAGTCTCCATTTTCCTCCCTTCTTGGATGCCAACACAACTAGGACTGCACATGGGCTTATACTCTTCTTGTTCAAGCCTTGATCCAAGAGTTCTTACACTTGCCTTGCCACTTCCAAATTCTGATCAGGGGTAAGCTTATAAGATTCCTTATTAGGAAAAGATGCACCAGGGAAAATGTCTATCTGATGGTTTATCACTCTTCTAGGAGGTAAGGTTGCAGGAGTGCCATCACTTACCATATCTTTATACTGCACAAGAAATTATTGAATCTCTAATGGTAAGCGTTCCTTGACAGGTTTCTCCTCTTCCTTAGGCTTTAGAACAATAGCTTATCCTTCATTATCTTAATTCGTAAGATCTCTCACAAACTCCTTTCCACTACACAACAAAATGATAGGAGTCTTGGGCTATGGCTCATCCTCTTCCAACAAAGACTCAATCTTGAAAGTTATGCCTCCTTTCTTGAATGTTATGGAATTCTCTTTCCCATCATATACTGCTATGTTGTCATATTTCCAAGGCCTTCCTAACAAAAAATGGCATGCATCCATTCGGTAAGATGTCACAAAGCAACTTGACGTTATAGCCTGCTATTGAAAACTCAACCCATGTTTGTTCTTTCACCAATACACTTTGGCCTTTATTTAGCCATGTCACCTTGTATGGATTCACATGGGGAACTTTGGTTAACTTGAGTTTATCCACTACCTCCTCTGATATGATGTTATCTGTCGAACCTAAATCGACAATAACCAGACAAAATTTGTTAGGGATCTTGCATCTTATTCTAAACAAATCCCTCCTATGTTTGGGTTCATCTTTGACTGGTTGCCTTATCAACACCTTCCTAAACATTAGATTTTCACCCATCTTTGAGTCTAGATGATCAATCTTAGGTGCTTTAACACTTCAAGTGTCCTCATGAGTAGAGGCCACTCTCTTGTCATGATTTGATGTAGTAGGTTTCTCAGAGCATCTATATGCTGGGTGGCCCAATAGACCATAGTTGTAATACTTCATACTTGCAAAGTATGAGTTACTTCTACCTGAACCTCTTCCTCTCCTAGGGCCTCCTTGATTACCCCTACCTCTAGTATAACCCCCTCTTGGATTTGTTTCATTTCTATGCTCTATCAACTAGGTTTCACCTTGGTTCCTTTTCTCACTGCCTCTGCCTTGATAACCTCCTCTTTGACCCTGTTGGTCTCTTCCTCTACCTCTATTTTTGAAGTTACGGTCACCTTTATTTCTATTCTTTTTCTTTACCTTTAGAGCTAGTTGATGACACCTTTGAATTGTGGCTAGTGTCCATAGACTGATCTCCTCTTGGATGTTCCACTTCAAACCACCCAAATACCTTGCTACCTCGATTGATTCTTCTTCTTGTTTCTTGGACATAAGACACAATCTTTGACACTCCTCTGTATAAGAGGCCACATCCATGTCTTTTTGTTTTAAATTTTGCCTTTTCCTATGGATTTGATCTCATAGTGCTCTAGCATATAGTTTTATTTTAGCTTGGTCACCATGGAATTCAAATTTTCTATAGGATACCTGACCATTCTAATCCTATTATTGAATATATTTCCACCATGTTAGTGCTGACTCTCTGAGTCTTGATTTGGACACCTTGATCTTCTGTGCCTCTGTCACACCTTCAAATTCAAAATGATTGTCCATTCCTTTAGTCCAATCCATCACTGCTTCAATGTCCATCTTCCCACTAAATAGTGGTATTCCCTCCAATGCCTTACCTCCTAGGACTTTTATGGATTTTAAGAAGGGTTCATCATTCAAGACAGGGTCTAGATCAGGGATAATGTCTTCCTCAGCAATCTTTTTACCCCTATCACTACTCTCAAATTCTTTGTTCCTAGTTGCATTAGCAACTTCTTCTAGCCTCATCTCCATTCCTTCTAAGGATTCTTCAAGGAGTCTGTTTTTCTCATTTTTCTCATCCACCTTTTTAGCTAGCTCTGCATTAGTCACCATGCTTGACTCTCTCACTGATTAACCAATAGCTGCAGACATACACTATTTTTCCAAGTCTTTAACTTAATCTCATACCAATCTTATGCAACTACAAGTCTTTCTCTGTACCCTACCTTCCTCTAGGGTATCCTATTGGCCACTTCTATGACCTATTAGGGTTCTTTCCTAACCCTAATATCCCAAGGATTCTCTTCACAAGATCCTTGTCCTTTCAACTTGTAGACACCAATCAAGAAATCAAAACACACATCACCTTACCCAATGGAGCTCTTCTTGCACCATCTTTACTAACTAATCCAACATGATCAAGAACAATTACACATGGAGAGGTAGGATTCCAGGATGCCTATTTGATCCAATCCAATGCCTACAAACACACTTTGCAATACAACCCTAAATGAGTTCCAAGAAACATAGCAAATTCACCCAAAATAGGGCTATAAGAAATTAGGCCTAATTAGGTACTTTTTCTCAAATAAACTGAAACAACCCTTAACAAGTTGGAAAAATGACCTTTGATTTTGACACCCTTTATAGAGACCTAAAATATTTTCTAGGTCTTGTCCTTCCAAACTGTCCATACAGTGGCTTCCTACAAACAAGATAAAATCGAGGGCTTCAATGCAAATAGAGCATGGCCATCAGAATATTTATTTTCACCATTAATAATCCTTAACCAAAGTTTCCCAATGAATTTTGGATGCCTACACACATGTTTCCACCTCTCCACAAGCTCTGATTGAATCAATCAATGCTTTCATTCCTTCTTAACACCTCTGCAACTCTCTGTGATCCCTAGCAATACAAATCTGGCTTTCCTTGGGAATCACATTAAAAATAGATTTCTTTCCTTCCAAGGCTCCTCCTTCAATATAAAATATATACAAGGAGTCATATTTCTAATTCCAAAGGCCCACAGAGATTCCACAGTGGAAAGAGAACTTATGACCCCATTTTGTGAAACTACCTGGTTCAGACCAGTGCCAATGAAGAATATAATTTTTTTTACATAAACAAGAAAATATGCACAAAAAAAAAGACCTAAATAATAAGGAATTTACATCTTCTAACTCATGTACCAAAGAAAATGCAGAGTTCAATCCAATAACCACTAAAATGCAAGGAAATTGCTTAGCTATAACTGGTTTTTTAGTAATACAGTCCATACAGATAAATTTCAAACTTAACCCACCTAATAAAAAGGTCGAGGGAGGCCTTATATAGTTTAACATGACATTATCTCAATGGTTTCAGATAGTTAGAAACCTAAATGCTCGAAAAAGGCATCACTACAAGAAATGTTGTTAATGACAACATTGACAACTTTTACAACTTTTGTGATTCTTGCATAAAACTTGGTTAATCAACTCAAGAACTTAACCAATTGTATATCTAGGCTAAGTAAACATCAAATAGGTCTCCTAAACACTTCCTTTTCCAATTTTACCCCTAAATGCATAATTTCCACTTTTCCCTAACATTGGCAACATGTAACAATTTGAAAAATTTGGACATTACTTGCAAGGAAAGTAACTAAGGACCTAATAAGACATCCTAATCTAACTAAAAAAACCCTAGGACCTATCTAGTCCCATTATTACAATAGTGGTGTGGCTAATACAACTACAAGCCAAAAAAAAATTAGAAGCCCTAGGTTATCGTTTAGCCCTACCTAGGTGCTCTTGCACCAGTGGGTTGAGTTTATTATTGGCAAGTATCAAGACAAGATACTTTGTGATGTATTGCCAATGGATGCATGCACCATGTTGCTTGGAAGACCATAGTAGTATGACAAGGAGGTAGTTTACCATGGCAAGGAGAATAAGTACTCATTCAAGAAGAATGGATTAACTTATAAGATATAGTCTTTGATAGAGTAGGAAACAGTAGAGAGGATGGACTCCAATACCTTACTAATGAGTGGGAAAGAATTCCTAAAGGACATGAAGGAGGAAGAAGGGATTTTATATGCAATATTGGTGAAGCCAAAAGAGAAAGAGACACCTAGACAATCACCTATGCCTTTAGAAGTGAAGCAGTTGCTAGATTAGTTCCATGACATTATATGTGAAGGGATTTTAGCTACATTACCACCCAAAACAAAAATCAGTCATCAAATTATATTTATGCCAGGGGCATCCTTTCCTAACAAGGCTGCATACAAAATGACACCAGGGTAGAACAAAGAGATTGCAAGGAAAATGCAGGAGCTATTGGACCAGGGTCTGATAAGGAAGAGCATCATTCCATGTGCTATCCCTATGGTGTTGGCTCGTAAAACGGGAGGCAAGTGGAAAATGTGTACTAAATCTAGGAAAATAAATAGGATAACCATTAGATATAGATTTCCTATTCTTAGAATAGAAGACTTAATGGATTTCTTAGGGAGTGCTAAGCAGGGAAAACTTTAGTGGCGAATATTTGCCATTTGGCAAATCTCTCATGTCTGCGACCCAAGATTTGGTGAATATAATATGTAAATCAAGTTGTCCATGTTGCCCAGAATTTATAAATATTGGGTCAAATTCCCAGGCCCATCGCCTATTGGTTTATGTATTTTTATCCTTTCTATCGCAATATCGCCAATCAAATTAATTGGTGGATACTATAAAATGAAACATTTTGCGTACAATTTCCAAAGCTTATCATAATTGACAACCATATTCGCCAATATGTGGTCAATATTTAAGGTTAGGACATAGGTTATGTGACATGTGTCTCTATTACAGAGACTTTCAATGAAACTTTATGACTTTGAAAACTTTGTCCCGAAATAGATTTGACATGTGTCTTTCCTTTGGAGACTTTTTGGGGAATCTTTGTGTCCTTTTAAACTTTGGCCCGAAATAGAATTTTTGCCATCCATCTACGATCATCCAATGGTTATAAAAAGTAGGGTTGGTTCCTGTTAAAAGATATAAAATTAACTCACGAAACATTAATAAACACCGTCTTGGGGGCGCTTCCCCCAAACCCCCATCAAATAATAATGGTTTCTTGGTATGTGTGTCTATCACCGTGATTTTTTTTAAATAATGAAAGATTCGCCAAGATTTTATAGAATTTTCATATAATTGAAAAAAAATCGCCAATAAAAATAATATTTTTTCCATTCAAATTAAATTTTTTTTCCAACAATATNCCCCCCCCCCCCCCCAAATAATGGAGGATTCGCCATTATTTTACACTATTTCCAAGAAGGGGGTTTCTTCAAGTTTTCCCTGGTGCTAAGTACTTCTCAAAGATTTATTTAAAAAGTGGATACCATTAGATTCGAATGAAAGAGGGTTATGAGTGGAATTTAGCCTTTAAAACCACAAAGGGGTTATATGAGTGGTTAGTAATGCCATTTGGCCTTACAAATGCACCTAGTACTTTTATGAGGGTCATGAATGAAGTTTTGAAGAATTATATAGGGGTATTTGTGGTAGTATATCTAGATGACATCCTCATCTTTAGTAAAACAAAGGAGGAGCACATGAAGCACCTAGAAATTGTGTTGAAAAGGTTACAGGAGGAGAAGCTCACCATAAATCTTGAAAAGAGTGAGTTTATGAAACAAGAACTAGTCTACATAGGATTTGTAGTATCCCAAGGTGACTTGAAGATGGACAAGAGAAAAGTGGAAGCCATATTATGTTGGCCTACTCCTAAGAAAGGGACTAAAGTGAGAAGCCTCCATGGGTTAGCTTAATTATATTGGAAGTTTTTTAGAAGGTTCACTCAAATTTGTGCACTTGTCCTAGATACCATTAAAGGTGGAGTCAAAACAAAGTTTGTATGGACCAAGGAAGCCAATGAAGGATTTGAGAGATTGAAGAAAGAAGTAGCCACCCAACCAATACTAATTTTACCAAGTTTTGATAAGTTATTTATAGTGGAATGTGATGCTAGCAACATAGCAGTAGGTGCAGTCCTAAGTCAGGAAGGAAGACTAGTAACCATCTTTAGTGAAATGCTTAATGAAGCAAACTCTAGATAATCATCCTATGATTTAGAGCTCTATGCATTAGTGCAAGCTCTTAAGAAGTGGAGGCACTACTTGTTGCCTAAGGAATTTGTGGTATACACTGATAACCAGGCCCTAAGCTACATAAATACACAAGAGAAGCTTAGTTTAAGGCATATAAAGTGGATAGAGTTTCTGCAATCATAGCCTAATTATATTGGAAGTTTGTTAGAAGGTTCACTCAAATTTGTGCACTTGTCCTAGATACCATTAAAGGTGGAGTCAAAACAAAGTTTGTATGGAACAAGGAAGACAATGAAGGATTTGAGAGATTGAAGAAAGAAGTCGCCACCCAACCAATTCTAGTTTTACCAAGTTTTGATAAGTTATTTAAAGTGGAATGTGATGCTAGCAACATAGTAGTGGGTGCAGTCCTAAGTCAGGAAGGAAGAATAGTAGCCATCTTTAGTGAAAGGCTTAGTGAAGAAAAATCTAGATAATCATCCTATGATTTAGAGCTCTATGCATTAGTGCAAGATCTTACGAAGTGGAGTCACTACTTGGTGCATAAGGAATTTGTGGTATACACTGATAACCAAGCCCTAAGCTACATAAATACACAAGAGAAGGTTAGTTTAAGGCATATAAAGTGGATAGAGTTTCTGCAATCATACACATTTACTATCAAGCACAAAAGGGGGTAAATAAAAAGGTAGAAGATGCCCTTAGTAGGAGGTTTCTTACCATCTAGGAGATAAAATTGTAGAGTACAGCGGTTGAAGGATTCAAGGACCTCTATGAAGGAGATTCAAATTTCTCAGAGATTTATAAGGTGTGTATTGATTTTGAAAATCACTTTCATAGTTAATATGCAGACTATACCTTGCAGAATAGTTTATTGTTTAGAGGGAAGAAACTATGTGTTCCAAGGGGTTCCAAGAGGGAGAACCTCATCCAAGAGAAGCATAATGGAAGTTTGAGTGGACACTTTGGGTTAAACAAAACCCTAAACTTAGTGGAGAGATTCTATTGGTGGCCTAAAATGCAGAAATATGTCAGGAGGTATGTGGAGCAGTGTGGAGTATGCCAGAGGGAAAAGGGGACATCATCAAATGCAGGTATTTACCAACCATTGTCCATCCCAAAGAGACCATGGGAGTGCATAAGTATGGATTTGATAGTGGGACTACCTAGGACACCAATTGGTTTGGACAATGTGTTTGTGGTAGTGGAAAGATTCAGTAAGATGAGTCATTTCATCCCATTTAAAAGAAAAACATGATGCTAGTCACATTTCCCACATTTCCTTCAAGGAGATAGTAAGGATACATGGCTTGCCAATAATCATAGTTGCAGACAGAGATGTGAAGTTTATGGGGCACTTTTGGAAGACCGTATGGAAAAGGCTAGGAACTAATTTGTCTCATAGTTCTGCATATCATCCTCAAATGGATGGTGAGAGAGAGGTAATAAATAGGGTACTTGGAAACTTACTAATGTTTTTGACTAAAGAGTATGGCCAAGGATGGGAACAAGTTATCCCACAGGCAGAATTTTCCTATAATGATAGCACAAATAGGACTAATAGTAAGATTTCATTTGAGATTGTATATGGATTACATCCAAGGGGTGTTCTTGAGCTGAGAGACCTAAAAGGTTATGAAGGAATCAGTGTTCATGCAGATGATTTGGATCAATCAATGAGAGAGGTTCATGAACAAGTGCAGAAGAGATTAGTGGAAGCTAATAAGAAGTTGAAAGCTTAAAAGGATGAAGCGAGAAGAGACCTACAATTTTAGGTAGGAGACTTGGTGATGGTATACTTCAACAAGGCTAGGCTATAGAAGAGAATACCAAGAAAACTATAAATGAAGAGGATTGGACCTTTTAAGGTGTTGGCTAAATATGGCCCCAATGCCTACAAGATAGATCTACCAAAAGATATGTCCATTTCTCCCATTTTCAATGTGAAGGACTTGATTCAATACAATGGTCCAGATATAGATGAGGGAGAGTACATTATATAGATGACTAAGGATATGGAAGAACTTAGAGTACCTGTTGAAGCTAATCCACAAGTGGAAAAGATCTTGGATTCAAGAGTGAAGAAGAAGACACGAAACAAAGTCTACATAAAACACTTGGTGAAATGCGAAAACCAACCCGAGTTAGAGGCTACATGGATAGCAGAAGGAGACTTCAAGAAGCATGGCATAAGGATGGAGTTCATCACACCTAAGATACCCTGATTTTCTTGTTGCAGGGGGAGGATGGTGCAGGATCACCTTAAGGTCTTGTGAAGATCTTTAAAGAATTTTGGCTTGTGGTTGGTTTATCCAACCACCAAGGTAATAAGGACTAAATATAAATTCCCAATGTTGATTTGGTGTGTGTCTTGAGGTAGGAATGTTTAGAGTCTAGTGTCTGGTGTGATCAATTAGGATCTAAGAGCTTAAGTCCTAGAAAATCAACAAAAGGGTCAAAGGTTGACCAAAACTAAAAAATGGAGTGGCACTTGTCATTTTGTTTTTTTTAAGTGTTTAAAGGTCTTATGTAATGGTTTAGAGTCAAATGGAACCATTGGAAGTAGTGGAATGTCAAAATGCCAAAAGTTGTAAAAGTTGCTCATGACAAGTGTTTTTCTAATTAGTCAGTGTTCGACTTAGGTAGTGTCAATTGATAAAAATAAGGTGTTCCACCTTGCAACACCTCTCTTCGCTCCATTTATAATGATAACTCCATTATTAGACCATTAGAAAAACCGTGATACAAGTTTTTTTAGAGTCTCTTTTTCTAGTCTCTTTTTCTAGCCCTAGAGGACTATTCTATGAGTGCTTAATTCCTTGTGGAAATAGTTTTCCTTATAAATGTAAATGGTTCATTTTGAGGGTTTTCAAGAGAAGAATACAACTACTCATATGCCTTCTGACATGGATTTTAAAGTTTTGTTAATGTCTATATTAAATCCTCCCTTAAAGTTACACAGGAATAATACTATCACTGAGCATAATTATATGACAAGGCAAAATCGTCGCATGAGGCTAAGTACTAGTCTCTTGGACGGAATATTATTCTAATTCATAGCTTGTTTTAATTTAGTGTAATCTTTATGAATTACTGCGATGCAAATGACATATTGATTAATTGAACATTATCGTTATTGTTGACTCATATATGTCGACTTTCATTCAAAATGTCATAACATTCTTAATTGTTAAAATCTAGAGCAATCCAATAGAGAAAAATGATATGATCCTTTGTACGCTTACGCACACAATGCGTATCGACTATAGAGAATATTTTGTTTTTGATTTATTTGAGATTTGAAGTTACAATGGCCGAAATAACAATCAATTTGCAAATTACCTAATCAAAATGTGAGGAGGATCTGCAAGGTCAAACATCACCACCGTGTTTAAATGCGTGGTGGTCGTGTGCATCACAATGTCACTGCCATTTTATAGCAGAAGTCTTCATCTTTCCAGCTTCATAACCAGTTGCGCCAGTGTCCCATGTCCATAAGTTTAACAATAAAACCATGAAAAATGAAGTTTTTTATCTCAAATTCTATGGATCTATGAGCATACCTATCGATTGTCATCTCTATGAGCATACCCATCGACAATCTACAACGTACCTTACTAAAGAAATAGTTTGGTGCTGGAATCAAGGCTGAAAGTATTCAATGGTATAAAAATTCAGACAAGAATATGTACCAAACAATGATATGGTCAAAACGTGCGAGAGGACTTCTTGTATACAGCTGCAATATATGGACGACTAACAATCTGATGGATTTATTCGAGTCTAATATAATTGTTTAAAGGGAACCATTTCTCAACCACTGCTTAAAATACTAAATGGTTTGCTAATTAATACAAAATATTTCATTATGTTACTATTGTGCTCCGTCGTCTTGTTATCAAATGGGAGAGTTGGAATCTTTGTTGCGATTATTTGAATGAAATCTTATATGAACATGACATCAACGTGTTTCAGGGCATTTTTGTCTATTGGACTAATTCGCTCTCATAAAATTATTGTAACACCCTCCAAGGATTCGACTAAGGAAAAGATGATTTTATTATGTAAACGTTACACTTTTTATGTCGATGGTTATATTCATTTTATATACAAGGTTCTTAGGAATTTAAAGATGCTACATTTTTTTATCATAGTTTTTGGTAGGTTTGTTAAGGTCATTTTTTTAAAATTTCATTTAAGAATATAAAAATATTGTTATAGTTCTTTACAATAAATATTTCTTTAATGAATGAGATTTACTTCAACATTAATAATGAATGTGTAAGTGTAATTTGATTTGTGATGTTAAATAGTCAATATAATTAGCATCTAATAATAAATTGGACACATGATTTTATTTGAAGAAATTTATCTTAACAATTACTAATTATATTTTTCAGTCATTGCATATGTAAATTTAGTATCATCCACCTCATATGAGATCAACTAATTTGTTAATTAGTTTTGAAGAATGTAATATGGTGTAGTGCACCCATGACTGTCTTTGTTTTGATCCTAGAGGATCTTGTTTGTCATAAATGGATTGATCTTAGAGGATCATCCTATTTTGGTTTTGGAATCCATGTGTGTATGGTCAAGGATCTCTTAGGCAACCTTATGAGCCTAGAGATGCCTTAGTCCATTTGGATCACCTAGTAAGGTTCTTGTCTCTTTAAGCATGTTTTGTGTTTTTAGATTCCTTACGGTTAAATAACTTGGATTCATGTTATTATTAGCATTTTATGTCATTTGGATAAGTTTGGATTCATTCCTAAGGCCATCTAGTGCAAAAAGACCAGTTTTGCCAAATGTTCCAAAAGTTGTCAAAAAGTTGCAAATGCAACATCCAAAAGTTGCTCGAAAGATGCAAGATGGCAACCCAATAGTCACAGGGCATTTTTGATCGATCCAACTTCACATTTTTTGTTTTCTTAAGTTCTTAATTCAAACCAACATGGTTAGAAGTTCCGGGATATAATTTTGATGCATGAGAAATGGAATATGAAGCAGTTTTGTGAGCATTTATGAGTTGTACGGCCGTGTAAGGTGTGAGTTTGGGAAACCAAGTTGATTTCTTGAAGGTCTTGTGTTCTACTATCACTCTGAGATTTATTTGAAGTCATTTGGTTTTGATTTGCAATTTTTATTTGAAGTTTCCAAAAAGCAATCCAGGAAGGAGTCTATTTGAAGCACAGTTTGAGAATGGAGTCCTAACTTGCATTCTAACCAGTGGATTTATCTAAGATCCTGGAAAATACAAGTTAGGATGGTATACTTAGTGATTCTACAATCTTAGGAAATGGCTCGAAGGGTAAGACCCTCATGCATCAAGCCCTGGGCTGAATATCTCAATGTATTCATTCTGGAATGAAGGAGAAGGAAGTATTGTGTTTGATAAAGAGATTGGTTGAGTGAATTAGGAGTGGATTTGAGTTTTAGGGAGTTATTTGAAGACATATGAAGCACTATTTCAATCTCATGCACCCAATTTCTAGTACTTGCCTTGAAATCCAAGCCTAATTAGGCCAATTAGGTCTACGAACTTGGTGAGAGTTAGGGGTTGTTGGAGTAGAGTTGAAATTCAAGGATTTGGAGTATGATATAACTTCATAAAGGGTACCTAGATATATCCTTATTTTTCTAGAAAGTAATCAGGAGGGAAAGTTAAGTTGGAAAAAACCTCTTGGATAATACTACAAGAGATTCTAGGATAGTCCTAGATAGGTACTGTATGGAAAGTAGAGAGCTGAATAAAATGGTGATTATTGGTCCTTAGGACATAAGGAAGGTGTCCCAATAGTTATTTTAGGTTGGTGAAGTCACTGGTGAAGAATTCTGGGTTGAGGCTTAAAGTAGGGCTAGTGTCCCTAATGCCCAAAATGTAAGAGTTTAGATTGGATTGTATCCAATTGGGAAAGGTTGGAAATTGGTTCTACCACCTTGGATAGGTAGGATAAATTATGTGGGAAAGGATCTAGGATCCTAGGAGAACCCAATTTGGCTTGGGTGCTTTATTGAAGACAAAGGAGGAACACTACACTTCTTGCTGTCACCTCTGCATTAGGTGGTATTAGAGCTTAGAAAAACTCTTGGGAATAAGAATGGCAGAGAAGACTGATGATACTGATGTAGAGATCCCTATGAGGGTCACTAACATGGAGCTAGCCAAGATTGTGAGGGAGCAGGCAGCTAAGAATAAGAATATGGAAGCAGAAATAGAGAAATTAAAGAATTCTTAGACAAGTAGGACTAGTGGGAATGGCTCAGAGTAAGACCAAGAAGAAGAAGAAGAAGAAGAGGAGAGTGATGAAGAGAAGAAAAAGGTACCGGAAGAGAAAAGAATCTTTTAAGCTTTGGAGAGAGTGGATAGGAGAGATAAAAAACCAGACCTACCAATGTTTATGGGTAAGATGAACCCTGAGGAATGCATGGATTGGGTGGAAGCCCTAGAAAACTATTTTTAATGTGAGGATATCCCCATCTCACAAAGAACAAAGATTGCAAAGTCCAAAATGAAAGGACCTACACTAAGTTGGTGGAACTTCCTACAAAGGGAGAGGGTAAAGAAAGAAAAGGACCCTATAAACACATGGAAGAAGATGTAAAGAGAAATTAGGAAGCAATTTATTCTTCAAGACTATGAAGTAACTCTGTACAAGAAGTTACAGAATTTGAAGCAAAAGGATCTTGAGGTAGGATCTTACACCAATGAATTCCAAGAGATCTTCATGAAGAAAAAGGACCCTGAAAGTGAGAAACAAAAACATGCTAGATACATGAATGGGCTCAAGTATAGTATCCAGGATGAACTAAGTTTGTTTTGTATACAGTCTCTACACCAATGCTATCAGATGGCTATGAAGATTGAAGAAAAAAAATGAGAGGAGAATAGAATAGTAGAGGAAGAGGAAATGGTTTTAGAGGTAGGGTAAGGTTTCAAGGAAGAGGATCATCTCCAAGACCACAGGGAGAATCCAATCACCAAGAATATGATAGAGAGCAAAATAACAGAGGTAATTTTAGAGGGGGTAGAGGAAATAGTAGAGGAAGGTCAGAAGGTAGAATCAACTTCACATTAAATGGAAAGTGTTTTTCCTATAATCAGGTTGGTCACCAATCTTTTAGATGTCCAAACAAGGCTGGTACATCAAGAGGAGATAGAAGAGTCCAACTCACTCAAGATGAGGACTGTCAAAGCATGACCGCCTACCACACCACTACATCCAAACCTATAGACCTAGAGCAAGGAGAATTCATAATGTTCAATAGGACACTCCTAAAGATGCCAACTCCCAAGGAGCCCCCATAAAGAAAGAGTCTATTCAAAACTCACTGCAAGGTACTTGGTAAGATTTGCAAATTTATTGTTGATTCTGGTTCCACAGAGAATTTAGCTTCTAATGCAATGATAGATAAGATTTTTTGAAGAAAATACCCCACCCAAACCCCTAAAAAATATATTGGCTTAATAAGGATCAACAAGCTTTGGTAGATGAACAATGTTGGGTAGAATTTCAAGTAGGAGAATATAAAGATAAAGTTTTGTGCATGAATTTGTGGATATGGATGCATGTCATCTTCTCCTAGGAAGACCTTGGCAATATGATATTGATTCCCAACATAGGGGGAAGAAAAATGTGTATACTTTGACTAAGAATGGGATTAGTTACACTATGACACCTCTCCCTAATTTTGAGAAAGGCAAAGCCTTAACAAACAGTGTTACCTTAGTGGGAGAGAAGGAAGTTTTGAAATTTCTTAAGGAGAGAGGCACGCCTTATTTTTCCATCATAGTAAAGCCCAAAACAGAGCCTAAGAAGACACCAAAAGGTCAAGAACCTTAGAGAAGTGTTGGCCCCAAGGAAGCAGCAGATTTGTTGAACAAATATCAATGGATAGTTGTAGACAAGAGTACTGATGTTTTACCACCACAGAGGGATATTAGCAACTACATAGACCTCATACCTGGTTATACCTTTCCAAATAAGGCTGCTTATAAACTGACCCCTGACCAAAATGTAGAAGTTGCAAGATAGATTCAAGAGTTGATGGGAAAATGCTTCATTAGGAAGAGCATAAGCCCTTGTGCAGTCCCTGGAGTCCTAGCACCTAAGAAAGAGGGTACATGGAGGCTATGTACTGAATCTAGGGTCATCAATAAGATAACCATCATATATAGGTTTCCTATGCCAAGGATAGAAGATCCCATGGACTGTCTAGGAGGAGCAAAATACTACTTAAAGATTGATCTAAAGAGTCGGTATCATCAAATTAGGATCAGAGAAGGGGATGAGTGGAAGACAACTTAAAAAACCCATGAGGGGTTGTTTGAATGGGTAGTGATGCCCTTTAGCCTCTCTAATTCTCCTAGTAATTTTATGAGATTAATGAATGAGGCCCTTAAACCTTTCATAAACCACTTTGTAGTTGTTTATTTAGATGATATATTGATCTTTAGCAAAGATAAATAAGAGCATTTTGTTCATTTAGATATGGTAATGAAGAGGCTACATGAAGAAAAGTTGAGGATAAATTTGGAAAAATATGTGTTTATGTAAGAGGAACTGATATTTCTTGGCTTTGTCATCTCCAAAGGTAATTTGAAAATGGATCCTTCCAAGGTAGAAGCCATACTGAATTGGCCCACTCCATAATCTTTTAGTGAAGTCAAAAGTTTCCATGGACTAGC
Organism: Thuja plicata; assembly: GCA_018584345.1. Classification (NCBI taxonomy): domain Eukaryota; kingdom Viridiplantae; phylum Streptophyta; class Pinopsida; order Cupressales; family Cupressaceae; genus Thuja; species Thuja plicata. The sequence goes on along the minus strand of MU227187.1, from coordinate 1,091,017 downwards.
TAGTTTCTATAGGAAATTTGTGAAGAGTTTTAGTGGGGTGGGTGCACCAATGATAAATACTATCAAAGGGGGAAGGAAATGAAAAGTTTTATGGACTGATGCTGCAGACAAGTCCTTTGAATACTTGAAGACAAGGGTCTCTCAACAACCTATCTTAACTCTCCCTGATTTTCACAAGGTGTTCACTATTGAGTGTGATGCTAGTAATAGAGCTATTGGTGGTGTTCCCAGCCAAGAAGGGAGACCTATGGAATTCTTCAGTGAAAATATTAATGAAGCTAAGAAGAAATATTCTACATATGATTTGGAGATGTATGCTATGGTCCAATCTCTGAGAAAGTGGATGCATTACTTATTTCCAAAATAATTTGTGTTATTTACTGACAATCATGCTTTGAGTTTTCTTAATAGGTAGGAGATACTAAACCATAGACACCTCAAGTGGATGGAATAATTGCAAGCATTCACTTTCACCATAAAGCATAAAAGGGAGTAGCTAATAAGGTAGTTGATGCATTGAGCAGGAGGAATTTGGCTATACAAGAAGTGGCCTTGGAAAGTGTAGGTATCTCTGTCCTCAAAGACATGTATCCCAATGATGCAGACTTCAAAGAAATTTACCAAGTTTGTTTGGAACTAGGAGATAGATATCACATTGAATTTGCAGAATATATGATTCAAGAAGGATTTTTTTTAAAGAGAGTCAATTGTGTATCCCCGATTTTTCCATGAGGGAGAAAATCATAAAAGAAAGGTATTGTGGATGTCTATCAGTCCATTTTGGTCTTGATAAGACACTTGAGATAGTAAGAAGGTTCTACTTCTTGCCCAAGATGCAGACTGAGATAAGGAGATTTGTAGAGAATTGACTAGTGTGCCAAAAAGCCAAAGGAACCAGTTCAAATGCAGGATTGTACACTCCATTACCCATCCCCAACAAACCTTGGGATTCCATCAGCATGGATTTTGTATTGGGTCTTCCAAGGACAAAGGCAGGTTATGATAGTGTCTATGTGGTTGTAGACAGATTCTCCAAGATGGCCCACTTATCACCTTGTAAGACTACACATGATGCCTCAAGTATTGAAGGGCTTTTCTTCAAGGAGATTGTGAGACTCCATGGTTTACCACTCACCATTATTTTAGGCAGAGACCCCAAGTTTGTGGGACACTTTTGGTGTACTCTAAGGAAGAAACTTGGAAAAAATTTAGCTTTGTCATCTTCCTATCACCCTCAATCAGATGGATAGAATGAAGTCTTCAATAGGTCTCTAGGAAACTTGCTAAGATGCTTGAAAAATGAGTAGGGAGTGGCATGGGATTCAATCTTCCCACAAGAAGAGTTCTCCTAAAATGATTTTGTTAACAGAAGTTCAGGACTTAGTCCTTTCCAAATTTTCTATAGATCCCACCCTAGGGGTGTCTTGGAACTAAGAAACATTTAGGCCTTTGGCCAGAGGAGTGCCCAAGTTGAGGATTTTATAGAGGTAATGAAGACCATTCATCAACAAGTGAAGGATAGAATGCAACAAACCTCTAAGGAAGTACAAACAATCTGCAGATGCCAAGAGGAGAGATGTCTAATTCAAAGTTGGAGATATGGTCATGGTTCACCTAAAGAAGGAGAGACTACCCAAGGAAAAGTACACCAAGCTAATGATAAAAAATATAGGCCCTTTCAGAATCTTGAAGAAATGTGGAAATAATGCATACATTATTGAATTATCTCTGACCATTGGCTTATCGTACATTTTCAATGTAGCTGACCTATATCCATACAAAGGTCATGTCACTGATGTCCCCATTGCAGGTGCTCAAGATCTACCACACGACAAGGAGCTACAAGACTTACCAAAAGCACCAAGACAAGAGATTGACTGCATACTGGATAAGAGGATAGCCAAAAAAACTAGGAGATCCACCTTCTATGAATACCTAGTCAAATGGAAACAACATTTAGTGGAGGATGCTACTTGGTTAACACCTGAAGATATCAAGAAGACTGGTTTCAATCTCAAAGATCTCCCTACTCAAGGGACTTGAGTAAATTTTGTCTTAGGGAGTATGGTGCAGTGCACCCATGACTGTCTCTATTTTGATCCCAGAGGATCTTGTTTGTCATAAACGGATTGATATTAGAGGATCATTTTATTTTGGTTTTGGGCTCCATGAGTGTATGGTCAAGGATCTCTTATGCAACCTTATGAGCCTAGAGATGCCTTAGTCCATTTGGATCACCTATTTAGGTTTTTGTCTCTTTAAGCATGTTTTGTGTTTTTAGATTCCTTAGCGTTAAATTAATTGGGTTCATGTTATTATTAAAGTTTTATGTCATTTGGATAGTTTTGGATTCATTCCTAAGGTCATCGAGTGCAAAAAGACAAGTTTTGCCAAATGTTGCAAAAGTTGTCAAAAAGTTGCCCATGCAACTTCCAAAAGTTACTCGAAAGATGCAAGAAAGTAGCCCAACAGTCACAGGGAATTTTTGATAGATCCAAATTAACATTTTATGTTTTCTTAAGTTCTTACTTCTAACCAGCATGGTTATAAGTTCTGAGATGTAATTTTGATGCATGAGAAATGGAATATGAAGCAGTTTTGTGAGCATTTCCGAGTTGTAGGGCCGTGTAAGGCATGAGTTTTGGAAACCAAGTTGATTTATTGAAGGTGTTGTGTGCTATTGTCACTCTGATATTTATTTGAAGTCATTTGGTTTTGATTTGACAATTTTTATTTGAAGTTTCCAAAAAGCAGTCCATGAAGGAGTCTATTGGAAGCACAGTTTGCAAATGGAGTCCTAACTTGCATTCTAACTGATGGATTTCTCTAAGATCCTAGAAAATTCAAGTTAGGATTGTATAATTAGTGACTCTACAAGCTCAAGAAATGGCTCGAAGGGTAAGAACCTCATGCATCAAGCCCTAGGCTGAATATCTTAATGTATTTAGCCTAGAATGAAGGAGAAGGAAGTATTGTGTTTGATAAAGAGATTATTTGAGTGAATTAGGAGTGGATTTGAGTTGTAGGGAGTTATTTGAAGACATTTGAAGCACTATTTACATCCCATGCACCCAATTTCTAGTACTTGCCTTGATATCCAAGCCTAATTAGGCCAATTAGGTCTGCAAACTTGGTGAGAGTTAGGGGTTGCTAGAGTGGAGTTGAACTTCAAGGCTTTGGGGTCTGATATCAATTCATAAAGGGCATCTAGATATATACTTATTTTTTCTATAAATTATTTAGGAGGGAAAGTTAAGATGGAAAAACCTCTTGGATAGTGTTACAAGGGATTCTAGGACAGTCCTAGATAGGTACTGTATGGAAAGTGGAGAGCTGAATCAAAGGGTGATTCTTGGTCCTTAGGACATAAGGAAGGTTTCCCAATAGTTATTTTGGGTTGGTGAAGTCACTAGTGAAGACTTCTAGGTTGAGGCCTAAAGTAGGGCTAGTGTCCCTAAAGCCTAAAAGTGTAAGAGTTTGGATTGGATTGTATCCAATTGGGAAAGGTTGGAAATTGGTTCTACCGCCTTGGATGGGTAGGATACATTATGTGGGAAAGGATCAAGGATTCTAGGAGAACCCAAGATGGCTTGGGTGCTTTATTGAAGACAAAGGAGGAACACTACACTTCTTTCTATCACCTCTGCAATATAATAGACATGACTTATATAGTAAGCTTTTGAATTTTCTTCTAATTATTGTTTTATTGTTATTAAGGAAAGACTATCCTAGGTTTACATTAATAAAAATAAAAATATCTTGCAACTCTTACTATCTATGGTAGCATTATCTCCATTATTGAGAATTTACATGTTAGCTGTAGAATTTCATGAAAAAATGATTTTAATAGACAACAAAAGTATTTTTATAGTAAAGTGGCTCTCTCTCTCTCTCTCTCTCTCTCTCTCTCTCTCTCTCTGTAGTTTGGCTCCTTATATCACAATTGAGTCTACATATAAACCCTAGAATTGGATTCAAGAGTATGAAAACATAAGGTATATCAATGAGGGACGCTCTAATGATCCTAAATATTATCACAAATCCATTTATAATAATTGTGACCATGCCAATGTATAATAATAGCTAGTTGTTGATATGAAAAAGATAGAGGAACTAGAATATAAATTCTTAGATAGAATTTACATTTTAATAACATTTTATTCTTTTTAAATAGAACATGAAAAGGAAATCATATGTATATGATAATTATCATTAAGAGGCTCATTAAAATTATTAAATTTATCATTCATTTTAATAAAAACCTAAAATAAAGGTGTAATAATATATGAACATGTAGGAGAATCCAAAGATGTAATGGAAGAACAATAAAGAGTTGTAGAAAGAATATACACACTAGGTACACCAATAGAATTTTTTTTTTGTGAACTAATAATCTGAATAATGGAAATCAATCTAATATTTGAGGACAATAACTTTGATCACCAATAGTTTTATATTTGAGATATAGAATAAAGCTATTGATAATGCATATCATTATCATAGTCTATAAATAAAAGAATCGTACATAAATCATGAAGTAGTATCATGAAGAGGCTCATTAACATTAGTAAGTTCATCATAAATTTTAATAGAGTCCTAAAACACAAGTGTAATAGGAGGTGAAGATATTGGAGAATCCAAAGATGTCAGGGAAGAACAATGAAGAGATGGCAAAGGAATATATTTCCTATGTACAACATGACATGGAGTGAAATCACTCAATGTCTAAAAAAATAGAAATATATCATTAGCCAACATAATAAGAGAATAATTGTCATAAATTAATAATATCAATAATGCAAAGTCATCTAATGTTACAAGGAAAATAACTTTGACCATGCATAGTTTCAATATGAGATGTAAAATAATATTTTTCACAATGCCTATCATTCATAGTGTATATAAATTAATGTATTCACATAAATCAACATATGTAGGAATATATTATCAAATGTAATAGAGGGATGTGAAATAAGGTCATTACAATATATATAAGAAATAAAATTATAAATCTAAACAACATTGTCAATATGAAAGGAATGTCAAACATCATCAATAATAAAATCTTTGTGATGAGATATGAATGCAATTTAACTAACAATTTCATTGGACTTAGCAGTAGTTTTATTCCAAAATCTTGAGTAACCGAAGAACTTGATCATTCATAATCATTACATGATGTGGTATGTGCTTTGGTGCCCATTACACATCAAATGTAATGAATATTTCATTTTTGATTTATTGGAGACTTGCAATTGGCATAGTTAAAACTAGCTTCCAAATTGCATCTAGGAAATTGTAGCACAACTTTGACATGGAAATTCTTTGAAGAAATGAGAGGAATTTAGTAATAGGGAACTCCTCCAAATTGATTGACATGTCTACAAAGTCAATGAAACTTATCAAAATTGAACCAATATAATTAAATAAAGAAGCACTTATATGACATACTTTGATTCAAAACTTTTAATGTTAATATTGTGTTATTGTAATGGTACAATTTCTAATGGAGCTCTAACAATTTTCTAATGTGCAATACATGAATTAGGGGTTTTGATTATGTATAAGATCCTAAGGCATAATTTAACATTTTCTATAGTCTAATCAAGTCAAAATAGTTGGAAAGAGGGAGCATACATCCAATTTTAAAATTGAGATATAAAAATTTATAGAATAATACATATTAAATGTCAAATTTACTGTAGCACAAGTTAGATTTAATACATATTATACATTTTGACCATTACAAAGCTAAATGTCTAGTCAGATGTTTAAATCCAAAACAAATCTACCTTTGATTGGATTTATAGCTACAAAATGACCTAGGACAGTATAACGATAAAACAAGAATCATAATAAACTGCTTGAAATATGCATTTTTACCATTACAAAACTAAATGTCTCGTCAGATGTTTGATCTATAACTATTCCATATTTTACAGTCTCATTTTTAACGTTGAAGAACCATTCCACTCTGTTATGGATTCAGAATCTGCTTTTACTCCTACAGTTTGGTTTATTCAATTTATACAATAATCTGTAAGAACACGATATTTTGGCTATGGCAACGAGCATTAGGTTTTCTTATTTCTGAAACATATACAAATGTTGACTTGGAGAAAACTGATTAACATGGAAGCAGGTATAGTTATTAACAAATATTTAGTTCTTAAACACCGAAATTTATTGAGCTTTATTTGTTGTCAGATATTTAGTTCTTGAGCACCGAAGTTTAATGATCTAATAAGACAATTTAGTAGATAGCTTCTATGAAAACCTGTGCACAAAGTTTTTTAAGAACGAATAACGATCGTATTGATATTTACTATTTTTTATGGTAGATTCTGAGTGTCAGGATGATAATTTTTTTTCTTATTGTATATTGTATATTCTCGAAATCGTATGTTCCTAATATTGGAATAGTTGACTGAACTTTACAGTAGTTTCTATTCTGGAATCGTGTGTAATTAAAAAAGTTGATCATTGATACTTGACCCTATGGTGCCTAGTGCACAACTACTCGAACGCATATTTCATTTTTTATTTATTTGGGACTTATAAGTGGAAATAAAAATAGTTTGCAGAAATGAGAGGAGTTTAGGAACTACTAACCCCTCCAAATTGATCGACACGCCATTATGAGCTTTATTACACCAAGGAAAAAAATCTCAAACAAAGGGGACGGCATTATACGAAGTAATAATTTCCTTCTTTGAGTGGTTTGAAAACTTATTTTTTAATTGTAATATTTGCTAGTGTTTCATTTTCCATTCTTTTAATTTTTTAGAATGGCTGGTTATGGAACGAACATCTCATAAATGGTCAGTGTTGATGGATAATATTTTTCAATTAGATGACTTAAATGTAGAATACTATCTCTTGGCATAATCGTACGTATGACAAGGCATAATCGTCGTATGAGGCTAAGCAGTAGTATCTTGGATGAAATGTTATTCTAATTCATAACTGGTCTTGGGTGAAACCTTTATCATGGAATATATTAGAGTGATTCAATGCCATGTTAATGAGATTGAAGATTATCGTTATTGTTTAGTCATAGGTGTGTGACTATAATTCAAAATGTTAGACATTGTTAATCGTTAAAATATAGAGCAATCCAATAAAGTAAAATGATATGATCCTGTATACAAATAGGCAAATAATGCGCATCGACTATAAAAAATATTGTTTTTGATTTATTTGAGATTTCAAATTACACTTGCGAAAAGTACAACTCGTTCCCAAATTATCAAATAAAAATGTTAGCAGGATCAAACATCACCACTGTGTTTAAATGCGTGGTGGTCGTGTGCATCACAAAGTCGCCACCATTTTATAGCAGAAGTCTCCATCTTCCCAGCTTCATAACAAGTTGCGCCAGTATCCCATGGCCATGAGATCAACAATAAAACCACGAAAAATGAAGCTTTTGACTCCATTTTCATTTCAAACTTTGTGTATCTGCTCTCTATATAACTTGCAGAACTAGCTTGGCGTCCTTCTTTTTATAGTGTCTGTCGACTGATAAACTTGGTGATCGAAAACATGGGATTAGAAAGAATCTATTCCATCCTCTCCCGTATTAAATGATTCTACCTAAAAAGTCTTTGTTAAGAGTAGTTCACCAACACATTTATTCTCATGGCGATAATGAAACCGATTGGTCTGTCTGACCTTCTCCAGACAACAATGTCCTTTTCATTTTTTTATTTCACGATGGGGATTTTCTCTCATCTGTGTAGTAGCATGGCCATAGACATTCTACAATATACCATATTAAAGAAATAGTTAGGTGCTGGAATCAAGGCCACATATTCAATAACATAAAAATTCGGAGAAGAATATGTACCAAACAAAGATATTGTCAGAACGCGGGAGAGGAATTCTTGTATACAGCTAGAAAGGAGCCACGACTAACAAGGTGATGGATTTATTTGAATTTGATATGATTCGTAGAGAGGAACCATTTGTCAACTACCGCTTAAGAAACTAAACGATTTGCTAATTAGTAGCGAATATTTCATTATGTTATTTTTGTGCTCCATCATCTTCTTATCAAATAGGGGAGTTGGAAGCTTTGTTGTGAATAAGAAAATGAAACTCAGATTTCATAGATATACGAATGGAGACCGACGACTAATTGGGTATCATCTTTTAAACTTGAATTATTTGAAAGAAATCCTATATGATCATGATATCAATGTGTATTTCATGGCACGTGTTGGTCTATTGGAAAACTTAGTCATCAGTCTCCATTATAAGAAAAAATATATGTTAGGTCTAGGAGTTCACTAAACAAAGATATTGAAAGCCAAAAAATTAATCTTTATGGCAGAGTGGAGCACTTTGTTATCTCCTTTCTTGGACTAATAATGTTAATGATGTAAGAGTGTTGGATACAATAAAAAAAACCTCTCGAAAAATCTTCAAACAATCTTTTGACAAAATAGTGAAATTTGCCAATAAATTCTAAAAATGAGTTTGTGACATCAATCTTTATTTGCACAAGAAAAAAGCCCGATTACAACATGGTTTTCAGTCATTAATGGATTGATCGACAGAAGAATATGTCCATTACAACTACTGAAATTACCAAATATTCTTGCTACAAAAAAATCTCAAACTATATGCTTCTTGCACATTCCAACATTCACATCTGTACTACAATCACACTGTTACTATGCAACCTCTAACTCAAAATGGTTGAATCTTATTTTGCTACTCCAAACACTTACAACCCTAATAAAAATAAAGTTTCCAACCTCTCCAAGAAGCTACGCCTATCCTAGAGGTCTTATCCCTTCAAAACCTTCAAAAACTAACTCCATCAAATGAGATTTTTCAATTTAAAACTATCAATGAAATAAGATTACCTTTCATTTCATGTCATTTTCTTCTCCCAAAATGGCGTGCTAGTATATTTCCACTACAAAATCTTAGGAAACATCATGAGTATGCTTCAAAATTTCATTCATGCAATTTCATAACTAACCAATAAAGATACGAGCTACATTTTTCTATTTTTCACCAAAAGCACCAAATTAGAAAAAAAAAACAATTTTTGCATGCCATGGGAACCCACTCCTCAACCCCTATTTTAAGGAATGTTGAAATGAGTTTGAAACTCCTTTTCCTCAAAAAATCCAATGCATCCCTTTTCCTTTTTTAGGCATTTAGAAATTTATTACATTGACATTGTCATTTTTTGCACAATTTCCATAATGCCATTTTTTTGAAATATAAATTTGACCATGTATGAAATTTAGATAAAATGTCATCAAATGCTTCCCACAAACATGAACTTCAAACATAATCAAATTCAATTCAAAAATACAAAAAATTTCAAAAACCCAAATGGCATCTTTTTAGTTGATGCAGGATTGCCAACCTTCCATGAATGGTCCTCCATCAGACATCCATGGTAGAGGAAAAGTGAATATATCATTTCTGATGAGGATATCTCAGATGAATCAAATCATCCTTTGAAAACCAAGATGAATCCCCTATAGATATTCTAATCCATTTCACCAAGTACTCTATGTATTACATTTTCTTGGTGTCCATTTTAACCCTGTTGTCAAGAATTGTTTCAATCTCATCCTTCTTTGAAGTAGTGGTTGACTTTTTTTTTTTTTTTTCATACTATACCTTCATCAATTTTAGCCTCATGAAATATGGTTAGATCATAAATATTTAAAGTAGAGGAAATATTAAGTTCACGTAGCAATTCTACCTAGTAGACATTACCAAAATTATATTTTCTTACAAGTCTACAAGGCTTAAACTTCTTCATTTTCAACTTATTGTAAGTGCCCACTAGAAATATTTATTTTCTCAAATGAGCCATCACTGAATCACCAACCTAAAATTATTTATTTCTCATATTCAAATCAGTGTTACTCTTGTTTAGAAAAATCATTTTGTCGATGTGATGTATTACCTCTTCATGTAGCTTCTTTATTTGATAAGAAAAATACGTTCCATTTACAATTTTATTTTCAAACTTTTCAATATTACTAAAATCTGAAACAACTCTTGGATTTATTCTAAATATTATTTGGAATGGATACTTACTTGTACTTCTATTCACCAAGTTGTTACAGGAAAATTTTGATTGAGGTAAGATTAAATCACACCTCTTTGGTTTGTCTCCAACTAGGCATCCTAATAGATTTCCCAAACTCCTATTCACTACCTTTGTTTGATCATTTGTTTGAAGATGGTAATATCATAAATGTTTTAAATTATTTCTTATCTTCTTCCATAGGGTCTTTTAAAAGTATCCAACAAATTTTGTGTCTCTATTTGAAATAATGCTCTTTAGAAGTCCATGTAAGCTCACTATTTTTGTAAAAATGAAATCTACAATATAGATAACATCATTAGCATTTTTGATAAAAGTCAGTGGAAACATCGCTCTGCAACTCCTGCGCTCCTGTGCTTTCCCGCCCAAGCCATTTTCAAATTGAGGACCCCATGCCCGCCTCCCCGGGGGGAGATGCTGCCCTCTTGGCAGACGCACCTGCTGGTCCGTATGGACCCCAGATCACGTGCAATGTGCCAGAGTCAACAGGGGACTCTCAAAAGGCGTCGTCTTCTTTTGTTGAGTCTCCTAAACCTAACTAGAAAGGGGCTCTTGTTGGGGAAGCTCAACAATCTTTGCAGGCCCTTTTGGTGGATTTTGTGCAGACTGATGAAGGTGCAGAACTGTCCCTCCCGGACTCTATTGTAAATCGTACAATGGTGGATTTCCAGTTGGCTCTGGTGGGTAGATTCTTCGATTTCCGCCCTTCCATTGAGATGGTCCGAAAGTGGGTTGCTATTCAGTGGAAGATCAAGGGTTCAGTCCTGGTTTCGGCCATGCCGGGTGGGCTCTTTCTGTTTAGATTCACCACTATGGAGGATATGACCAGAGTGTTATCTGGATCATGGGTTTATGGAAAACACTTCCTTGCCCTTACGAAGTGGAAACCAGGTTTCAATCCGGCAATGGACCTTGCTAGGTCAGCCCCTGTTTGGGTTCACCTCCCAGGCCTCCCACTGGAGTATTGGGATGAGCAGGTTTTCCGATGGATAGGGGATTCCTTCGGTGCTTTCATAACAACGGACCAGGTAACAAGATCTAAATCTAGACTTGTGTTTGCTCGTTTC
>MU227187.1:1046119-1063467 GCA_018584345.1 Thuja plicata | reverse complement strand
TGCCGTCCGAGCAGGGGACGAAGTAACGGATGTCCCGTGACCCGTCACGATACCCGCCGGTTTGAACCAACGTTCCATTTGCCGCAAACGCCCCAGACGAGCACCATGTGTCGGTGAAAATCATAAGCGGCCTGACATTGTTGGTGGCTACGTTGTACTCAATGGAATGCGCCGTGCAGTCGTGAGTGCTGACCTGGTCCTGCGGGTTGTCGCGGCAACGCCCGTTGTCCAGCGTTATCTGCGACGACCCGAAGTTGGTCCGGTCAAACATAACCACTGTGTTTAAATGCGTGGTGGTCATGTGCATGGCAGAGACGCCGCCGTTTTGTACTAGAAGCCTCCATCTTCCCGGCTTCACCGCCACTTGCGCTGCTACGTCCCGTGGCCATACGCTCAGCAATACAACCATCGCAAACAAAGCAGATTTCGACCTCATTGTTTACTTCAAATTCTATGTATCTGCTCACTCACTGTTCAACTTGCAGAGTTAGCTTGAACTCCTGGCTTTTATAGTGTCCATCGACTGACAAACTTTGTCAAGGATGACAAAAACAGGATAAGAATGAATCTCTGCCGCCCTGTCCCGCATCAAATGATTCCTTGCTAAACCACTCGACAGTGACGCAGTGCAATTTGAATCGTGTACCAACATAGTTATTCTCCTACGGATAACGAAACTGATTAGTCCGTCTCATCTTCTCTAGACAACGATGGCCTTTCCAGATTATTATTTCTGCGACTGGGATTCTATTAGCAAGCCCATCTACTCTCTCCAACATAATCTATAAATCAAATAGTAGGTACTGGAATCATGGCGGCTAATTCCCCTCATTGAAAACCGGATATTATATTTGTAAGATTAGGTATTGCTCTTATTCGACACACTGAAACTTCATTGGCTTATGAATTCGGACACGTGAATAAGAATCGAACATGCCGTGGTCGAAAAAGGGCAAACAAATTCTCCTGTACAGCTGGACTAGAGCGACCAGAATTCATGTGATGAAAATTTGTCTCGTGTGATATAATTAATAGAAACGGTTTATTTGTCAACGATTCGCCAAAAAACTATTGGATCTGCTAATTAATACTGAGATTTCCTACCCTATTATTTGTGTGCTCCACCATAATGCTATCGAATCAGGCAGTTGGAATGTTTGATCTGAATATGAAATGTGAGTAATATTGGATGAGTTCTAATGAAAATTAAATTATAAAATATCAAAATAATTATTTAAATTATAGATTAATAAATAATTAAAAAAATGGAATCTTACAAATACAGAAGTTAAAATTGGAATTAATAAAATTCTTTAAGGTCCTTGAATTTTTGTATTTTTAGAAAAGAATTAAGTGTTCTAGTAGAATAAAATAAATGTTTACCTCCAATAAAATTAGTAGTCACAAATAAATATCTGTAAGAAAAATAGAAAATAAAGTATAGCGTAGATTCAGATGAAAGAGCATATTTTTCATGTGGAGAAACACCTTTTTATATAAAACATAAAATATCATAGAAAAGACTATAATGCCAATCAACAAAGTCTGAAGACTCAAAGGATATTTCTGATAGGCACTAAAGACAGAGAAACAGTCTCTTTGATGCTTTCTAAAGAGCCTTTTTCCATGACTACATCTATCTCTATTGTCATCATTGTCTCGTTCCTCTTCACTACCATGACTTCGGGTTTTCCATTGCTTAATATAGATATAGCTACATTTGTTGATCTTGTTTCTAATCATAATAACAAGTCTCTAGAAATGTTAGGAGTATCAAATGAGCTCAAATAAATAGTAAATCATATCATATCAAAGGGCAGTTGTCTAACTACACAAATAAACAAGCAAATTAACAGTTAAAAAAACAAGAAAATTAAATAGAAATCATAAATAAATAAAAAAAGAATCCAAATACGAATTTATAATTTATCTAAGGCCATACAATTTTTGCTTTCTGAGGAAATAATTAAATGTTTTAGTAGATAAAAAAATATCTTTGCTTGCATTGAATATAATCTTTAGACTTTTATTTAAAGCACACATTAAATCAAGATAATAAAAATCTTAAAAAAAATAAGAATACTAAATGGAATTTATAATTTTAATTAAGGAAATTAAATCTTTGTATTCTAAGAAAAGACTAATGTGTTTCTTTAATCGACTACTTTAAATTAAGATTCACATTTTTGTGGGAATATAGTTTATATTGTTTCACTTATGATATGTAATATTATTTCACTTATATATAATATGGTTTATATTTTTTCGCTTATAAAAATTAATATTATTTTAAATAATAAGCATAAAAAAAATACAAATAGAAAAAAATATTTCTTTTTGCTCTGAACTGATCAAGTAATTTGTTGTAAGACAACATGACAAAAAATAGTTGTTTTAGAATATTGTATTATAAAAGATTTTCATAATTTGGAGATGTAAACATATAAATTTAACAAGCATGACATGAAAAATACTTATTATAAATTTTAAAAATATGTCAATTATCACTTATCCTATGACAAAAAAAAATCTAATATGACCAAAATCATCTAAATTCCCTGGATATAATACCTAAACACTTCAAATCCCTAAAATGCATATTGACAACTATCAAATTCAACAAAGGATCCAAGTGGACTAAGGTGTCCTAAGGTTTATAGATACACCTTAGGGACCCTTGACCACACAAGTGGGATGATCACAAGGATCAATACTTATTACAATGCAAAAGAAATCAGCTTAAATCAACTGGATAAGCCATGGGTGCCCTGCACCATACTCCTCAAGACAAAATGAACTCAAGTCTCTTGAGTTGTAAAGTCTTCAAGTTGAAAGCTTATTTTCTGAATATCTTCAAGGGTCATCCAGGTAGCATCCTCCATAGGTTGATGTTTCCACTTTACCAAATACCTCATAGTAAGTGATTCTCCTAGTTTTCTTGCTCTCTCTTTTGTCTAGAATGCTTTCAATCTCAGGAGGGTTTGATGTGGGTTGATCATTCAATGCTTTGTCCTAGGGAGGATCTGAATCACATGCAACACAATCATCACTAACAAGACTTTTATAAGCATATATATCAGAAATATTGAAAATAAGAGATAAACCAATATGAGATGGCAAATAAATATTATAAGCATTGCTGCCACACTACTTCAAGATCTTGAAAGGACAAATCTTTTTCATCATGAGTTTAGTGTATTTCTATTTGGGAAGCCTTTCTTTCTTAAGGTGAATTATCACCATATATCCCACTTTGAATTGCACACCCCTCCTCTTTTTGTGTGCATCCTCTTTATACTTTTCAGTGGTATGTTGCAACTTTTTATGCACTTGTTCATGGATATCCTTCATTACTTGTGAAAAATCCTCTACTAATGCACTTTTCTTCTCCATATCCTTCACATCTCTGAGTTCTAACACACCTTTAGGGTTAACACCATACACAATCTGGAAAGGAGTCAAACCAGTACTCCTATTGACTGAATCATTATAAGAGAATTCTCCTTGGGCAAGTATAGAATCCCAAGTGATTCCATGTTCTTGAGTTAAACATCTAAAAAGATTCTCAAGAGACATATTGGCAATTTATATCTAACCATCAGATTGGGGATGATATGCAAATGCAATAGACACATTTATTCCCAACTTTCTCCATAGTGTTCTATAAAAATGTCCCAAATACTTAGGGTCTCTATCAGATATGATTGACAAGAGTAAGCCACTTAGTCTAACAACTTCCTTAAAGAATAAGCCTGTGCATCATTAGTTGTTCTATATGGTATAAAATGTGCCATTTTAGAAAATCTATCTACTACCACATAGATACTGTCAAATCTAGATTTGGTCTTAGGTAGACCTAGGACAAAGTCCATACTAGATCCCATGGCTTTGAAGGGATAGGCAATGGAGTGAATAAGCCTACATTTGATGTGTGACCCTTGGCTTGTTGACAAACCAAACAACTCTCCACTAGTACTTTGACATCTTTCTGCAACTTGCGCAAATGATAGAATCTCCTAACAAGATCCAATGTTTTATCCACTCCAAAGTGCCCTGCTAAACTTCCACAATGCTTCTCCTTGATGATGTTTTCCCTAATGGAGGCTTTTGGCACACACAACAAACTTCCTTTGAAAAGTTATCCATCCTGATCAAGGAACTCAGAGAAATCATTGTGATATCCATCTTGGCAAGTCCCCCCATCTTGTCAAGTCATAAAAGAGATATCGTGTCCATATCTTATAACAAGGAATAAAGATACCTTCATGAATTTTTTCAATGAAATTAAACGCCCAATTGGTTAAAAACTAGACAACATATTATAATTTGATAACATACACCTAAAGATATCTTCATAAAAGAAACCAGAAATAATATACATCCTTGAAATAAGACATATAGTGTCAACATCTTGTAACAAGTCATAGGATCATAGTTGGGAGTTATATTTCTTTCTATCCTGATCACTACTTTATATTAGAATCAATAATTTCCTAAGATCTTTGTAAACTCTCTTTTATTATTAATAAAAATTTATTTTAGTGATTTCATGAACTTTTATAAATTAAAAAAGTTCCTTTAAGCTAGCTTGGAAGTTTTAAAAGACTAAGTCAATGTAACTTGACTTTATAAGTAATTTGACTCATAAGATTAAAAAAAAAAATTATTCATTGAACAAAACTAAATGCATCATCACATACCCACATTAATATATTTTATAACTAGTTATTGTAGTAGGAAAAGTATATTTGGTAACTTGCAAAAATAACACAAATTCTCATCAAATAGAAGCTAAAGGTTTCCAATCATAGCTGCAGCCATTGGAGCTTTCCAAGTTATTAAACTTGTAAATAGAATGAATTTCAAAACATCTGGGTTGAAGCATCACATACCCACATTAATATATTTTATAACTAGTTATTATAGTAGGAAAACTATATTTGGTAACTTGCAAAAACAACACAAATTCTCATCAAATAGAAGCTAAATGTTTCCAATCATAGCTGCAGCCATTGGAGCTTCCCAAGTTATTAAACTTGCAAATAGAATAAATTTCAAAATATCTGGGTTGAAGGTGATTCCAATAATATTATAGAATGCCTTCTTGGCAAGTCCCCACATTCATGGACCATTAAAAGTTGGATAAAAAAAGATAAATCTATTATTCAACTTTTATAAGGTTAGAATTTCTCATATCTTTAGGGAAGGTAATAAGGTGACTAACTATTTTTCCAATGAAGGGGTCATGTAAAAGGGCCGATAGACGTGGCATGTCTAAAGTGATCTGGGAGCTGATGTTAGAGCCTTAATTTATTATGATGTCACTCATGGGAAAGTTGCCACATTTAATTATGATGAAATAGAGCAGAGATGGGTACAATGTCATCATTCGATACGGTGATGGCACCTTAATTATCACTATGGTTTGTGAGGGAAGACATGTATTGTGGGTGCTTTGGTTTTATTATTGGCTCTTTATTCTATTCATTTTCTTTGCTATCAACAAAAGGAAGGTAATTTCTACGAGGGTTGAAGAAGAAAGAGGGATGAGTTGATGAATTATCGAAAGCACAAGAAAAATCATAAGGTCTGGATGCATATTGTGAAAGGTGAGATGGAACCATTCCTTGAGAAGCTTCATGGTGCTCACCCAAAAATTACTGAGTATTTTTTCTCTCTAGGAGGAAGGTAAATATAGACAATAATCTCATTCGGGAAATTACTGAGCTATCCATAGAGGGGGTGAAGTTCTTTCATGATAGAAATTTTTTGGATGAAATGGTAATCATATTTCACAAAAATGATGAGGAAAGGGAGTCATTGGTCATAATTTCTAATAGTTATTTTAAAATTGGATGGGTTAAGAAGCTATGAAGAGAGGTTCTCATATTTATCATGCAATACATCATGGTGGATGACAGATTTACTATTGTATATGACTACCATTTTCCCTCAATCATTTTAGACACAAGGTGAGGGTTTCCTTTCCTTACTACTTGTCATGTTCTTTAAAAATATAGTATTAATAAACACAAAAAATACCTAGTAAGAACCTTGTTTCACATGTTGACCTTATTTTGTTAATCCATGAGCATTTTAAAATATGCTAGCCCCATCAATCCCCATTTTGGCTTCAACCTTAGAAGGATAATATATTGATATCAGTTTGTATGAGGGTGAAGATGAATGGTACATTGAGTGAGAAGTAGAATAGTCTCCCTCTTCAAATAACATTTTTAAGAAAACCCCTAAGAGAATGCCTTCAGGTAAAAGAGATATCTCTGTAAAAATCCTATTGGCACTTCTCATAAAGATAAAAACAAGAAGAAGAATCCCCAAGAGGACAAATAAGTTTCCTATTCCGAGGATTCTCTAGAGGAAATTTATGATACCCTAGAATCCATTGATGGATTCTATGCTTCTTACCCTCCCATTGACTGACATAATAGACCCATATTTCCTATATATCTTAAACTTGAAGACCACTACTTTAAGCTTGACCGAGAATTTCTAGATGACATACTGGCAATTGCCAAAAATGGGGTTGTGTATTATTTTAGGATTATCAAATGGGTATATCATGAGATAAAGTACCTCTTCATAAAGAATAGGGTTGTTAATCATAGGTTGAATGTGATGGAAGCTAAAGAGGTGCCTCTAAATGCTACTAGAGTTTTGAGGACCGAAGAAGAGAAATTGTCGCTATAATGACTAGTTGAGCTTATGAATAAGATGAAGGAGTAATATCATAAAAATATTAAGTATTTGGAAGGGAAATTGGAAATATATGGGAAACTATGAACACCATCCTAGAGCAGAGCCACTGAGTTATGAAAAAATTGTTTCTATTATGGGTACCATTGTGGAGAGTTAAAAAATGCTCAACAAAGGACGTTGTTGGTGGATATGGATACTAGAGAAAAAGAAATAAATAAAGTGGACTCAAGCCCCCAGAGGAGGAATAGATCCAACATGAAGATAAAATTAGATTCTTTGCCTCAGAAGATCCGGGAGCTGAAGAAGATGGCCAAGGATATGAGAAATCTTGAAGATGAAGTTGTTGATACCTTAAATTCCATAGGCTAGCTTTGTCTATGTATGGTGCTAGTTTTTTGATGGATTTTTGTATGTAGCTATTTTAATTTTTTCCTTTTCATTTTTTAATCTTTCCTTTCTTAGTGAACTCTAAATGTTTATTTAATAGCTTGTAAAATTTATGGTTCTGGGTCCCTCTAAAACCCAGATTTTCTTAATAAAAAAACAACAATGATTAGTAAAAGGGAGATGCGGTTATTCTAGATTTGATATGCAAGCCAAACTAAATATCATTTATGGTAAAGGAAAGGTGTAATCAATCATGCCAAAATAAAGTCTAAAATATACATGAAACTTTGATAGGTAGCGCCTAAAGTATGATGCCGAGAAATTTTTGGTAATCAACAAAATTCATAGATGATAAAATCAATCCAAGTGGAGTGAAAAAACATCAAAATGTAGATAAACCCATTTATAATAAAAAGAGAGCAATTAAGATATATTTGTAAACAAATATACACTTGTGTTGTAAAAAGTGACACAATAAAAAAATTATTGCATAGAAATTGAAATAAGACACATTATAATGTTTCAAATTATTTATAATTAATTTGATGTATACCTCAAGACCATAAAATAAAATTACAGACTCAATTATAGAATACCAAAACATAGTGAAACCAGATCCATTCCAACTCTCAAATTTGATTTAAGGAAATACATCCCTCAACTCAAGACCAAAAAAAAATGTAAAAAATGTTTGTCAAACAAAATCTTTCACGCAAAGAGAAATCCCTAAATTTCCACATTAATCCCCCTTGTGTCAAAAATATTAGATAGGTGATTTCTAAAACTTTCCAAAACTTGAATGGGAAATAAAGATAAAACCTTTCCAAAAGACTTGAAAAAATAAAAAACTCAGGATTTCAAAATAGAAAATAATCGTCTGACTAGGTATTATTTTTGAAAATAATCTCCACAACATTATCTTCAATTCCTATATATGAAATAGGGTTTATAGATTATATTTGGCATTATTCAACGCTATATGCTTATTTCACTAGCATGGCACACCCTCATTTCTGACCCATATTATATTCATTGTAAGCATCATCATCGAGAATTGATATTTTGTTTCACCAAGTTCATCCAATTCATATTAATCTCTCATTCAAATGTGATTCCATTCCACTTTGTTGAGCCTTTTAATTAATGCATTCAATAGACACATATTGTGGATTGTTAGTCTATCCAAGGTTTGAATTCAATGAATAAATGTGATAAATTATATAAAAAAATGGGCTCCCTGTGTTTTTGAATGAAACATGTTTTGTTGTGGGATTTATATTGGGTATGGCTGGCTCTCATGGGACTAGGAAATAATATGATCCTCTGCTCTCCAAATTGCAGCTGTTCTTGCATTTTGTTTGTGTTGAAAACATTCAGAATATTTAGTCAAAGGGCAGCTAAAAATAAGAGAAATTTGTTCAAACATTTTCTTGTCACAAAATTGTCCTCAACCAATGAGCATTTGTGTGTCCCAATAAATATTTTCCTCAAAGTCACTCTCTTCAAGAATATAATTAAATATTGAATGCCTAGAAGATTTTTTTAACCAAAAATGATGCTCAATTCTATGCATAGTAAACAGACAAATTTTGTAAAACTGAGAGATAAAAATATTAAAAATCAATAATCATTGGTTAATTCAATTGTTGATGAAAGAAGCCAGTTAACAATTGTATCTATGAAAGACCTAGAATTGTCATCCTGAAGGTCTCTGATATGTGTAGAAATTAGAGACAAATTACCCATTGATGAGAAAATAAAATGTGTTCAATCAAGAGGTTTAGCTCTATTAATTAGTAATTACTTAGAGAGTTCATTGATTCTTCTACAACTAATAGTCTATCCCAAAATAAAATATTTTTTATACAAAATTTCGCCTCTTAGAAGTCAGGGAAAACTTCAAAATTCTCAAAAGAAGTAACATGTTCACTCCCTTAATCCTTATTTTAGCATTTAGTATTAAAAAATGTAAGAATTTTAGTGGTTTGAAAGAGATGGGTGAGTAATCCAATTAATCTTTTGAATGGAAGCTTGTTATAAAAGCACTTCTTAAACAAATTTTTGAATACTTTGTTTGCAAAACTGATTTGAGAAGATGTTAAAATCTGGAGATACTTGCAAAAGACTACAGAAATGGAAAAATAAGGCGTCTGCCGCATAGTTTTAACATGTATATTAATATGGAATTTTCAACTTCAAGACACCCCTTTTGATTATATTCAAATTGGACAAGGCAAATGATAGCTCATATTACAGTCAAGTTGTAAAGCTCAAACTGCTAATCTTTATGCGTCATTAGAAGATAATGGTAAGTGATTGATTGTGACAATACCACTACCCTCTTCACATGTCTTCCTACACCTGCATTGACATTTCTTTTAGAATTTAAATTATCTCTCCTCCACAAGACCCAGCTAAATCAACACTTTCTCCTACGCCCCTAGCTAAGGCAGGGACTCTAGCTACATAGAGCTCTTGTTATAAATATGATACTTATATTTCATTATTCTCACCCTAGTTTCATTCACTTTGGGAATTAGTGCTACATTATTCCATTTTCATTTGTATTTCAATTGACATTCCTCTTCATTTTTACATGTAATACAAAGTAAGAATACCAAAAAATCATTGGAAAATATGTGAAAATAGTCCTTTGAACAAATAAAAACTAAGTAAAAGCTTCAATATTCTATGCCCATAAATAAAGAGGGCTATCATTATGATTCTTCATAGGATTGGGTATCATGATTCTTGATAGGATTGAATATCAAGAAATATTTCTAGTTTTCCTCATCAAATAACATCTAGATTTTTGATAATCTGTTTAGACCTTTTAAAGGAATGTGCCATGATCAATAGGTTAGTAAAAACATTTTTGGTGGATCATATATTTCCTCATTCTAAGCTTGAGAAAGTTTATCATAATAGTTTTGTGACTTTTCCATTTGGTAAATGTATACAATTTTTTTTAACATTTTTTTCTATTAAAATGGTAGGGAAATGACCCTGAACTCATAAAATAATAATTCACATTATAGCACAAAAGATATACTTCAATCGATCAAAACAGAAAAACCTCAAAAACCCATTAATAAGAAAAATTCATAAAAAACAACAGATTAAAATTATCAACATCCTCTAAGCTAAGACTACTATCTTTATAATCTATAATATTCACTTTCTTCATCTGAGCAGAGTAGCAAAAAAAATTATTTTCCTTATAGAAGGAACCATCGAGTCCTAATTTATACCAATTAAAGCACAAGACAAAATAAACTTGACATAAAGTTTAACCAAAGAAACCAAATCCAAGAAGCTACGCCTATCCTAGAGGTCTTATCCCTTTAAAACCTACAAAAACTAACTCCATCAAATGAGATTTTTCAATTTAAAACTATCGATGAAATTAAATTACCTTTAATTTCATGTCACTATCTTCTCTCAAAATGGTGTGCTGGTAAATTTCTACTACAAAAACTTAGGAAACATCAAGAGTATTCTTCACAATTTCATTCACGCAATTTCATAACTAACCAATAAAGATAGGAGTTACATTTATCCATTTTTCACAAAAAGCACCAGATTAGAAAAAACAATTTTAGCTTGCCATGTGAACCCACTCTTCAGCTCCTATTTTTTAGGAATATTGAAGTAAGTTTGAAAATCCTTTTCCTCAAAAAGTCCAATGCATCCCTTTTCCTTTTATGGTTATTTTGAAATTTATTACATTGAAATTACCAATTTTTGGACAATTTCCATATTGCCATTTTCTTAAAATATGAATTTGACCATACATGAAATTTGAATAAAATGTCATCAAATCCTTCCCACAAACAAGATATTAAAAAATAATCAAATTCAATCCATAATTACAAAAAAAAAATGCAACAATCCAAATGCCATCTTTTTAGTTGATGGAGAATCGCCAACCTTCCATGAATGATCCTGCATCAGACATCCATAGTAGAGGAAAACTAGTTCTATCACTTCTTGGTAGAGGAATACTGATTCTATCACTTTTGATGAGGATATGAAAGATGAATAAAATTATCCTATGAAAACTGAGATGAATCCCATATTTATCTTCTAATCCATTTCACCAAGTACTGTATGTATTGCTTTTTCTTGGTGTTCATTTTCACCTTGTTCTCCAGAATTGTTTCAATCTCATCATTCTTTGTAGTAGCTGCTGATTTTTGTTGTTTTTTTTCCTACTATACCCTCATCACTTTAAGCCTCATAAAATATGGTTAGATCAAAAAAAATTTAAATAGAGGGAATATTAAGTTCACTTAGCAATTCTACCTCGTAGGCATTACCAAAATTATATTTTCTTACAAGTCTACAAAGCTTAAACTTCTTCATTTTAAACTAATTGTAAGTGCCCACTAAAAATATTTCTTTTAAAAAATTAGCCATCACCTCATTACCAACCTAAAATTCATTTTTTCTTATATACAAATTACTGTTACTCTTGTATAGAAAATTCATTTTGTTGATGTGACTTATTACCTCTTCATGTAGCTTCTTTATTTGATAAGAAAAATCTGTTCAATCTGCAATTTTATTTTCAAAATTTTCAATCTTATTAAAATCTGAAACAGCTCTTGAATTTCTTCTAAATATTATTTAGAATGGATATTTACTTGTACTTCTATTCACCAAGCTGTTATAGGCAAATTTTGATTGAGGTGGAATTTATTTGGGACTTCTTTGGCTTGTCTCCATCTAGGCATCTCAATAGATTTCACAAACTCCTATTCACCACCTTTGTTTCATCATTTGTTTGAAGATGGCAAGCTCATAAAGGATTAAAATTAGTTCTTAGCTTCTTCCATAAGGTCTTTCAAAAGTATCCAAACAACTTTGTGTCTCTATTTGAAATAATGCTCTGTACAAGTCCATGTAACCTTACTATTTTTGTAACAAAGAAATCTGCAATATGGACAACATCATTAATATTTTTGCATGGTATAAATTGAGCCATCTTTAAAAATATATCTATACAAAAAATATATTTAATTTTTTCCTCTTTGTGTCCTTGGAAAACCAAGAACAAAATCCATACTAATATCCTCCCTTGGCCTCTCATGTACAAGTAGTGGCTAATATAAACAATTGTTTTGACTTGAACCTTTGGACACTTGACATATCCTACAACCTTGAACATATTTATGAAATTGAGATCAATAATACCTTTCTCAAACAAGTTCAATATTCTTATCAAAACCAAAATATCTTTCAAGACCTCGACTATGTTTTTCTTTGATCAAGTCCACTCTCTTTGAACTTCCTCAAATATATTATTGATTACCTTTCAAAAAATACCCTCTTGGAAATAATCCAACCACTTGGTCCTATTTTTGACAATGGGCACCTTACAAGCCTTCCATATCTCTTCAAAGTTTGGATTTCCTTTATAGGACTCCTAGATATAATAAAATCCAACAACTTCAACCTACATTTCATTCGACAAATTTTGCCTTCTACTCAAAGTATCTACAACCCTTTTAGACTTCGTACTTCTATGTTTCAAATAAAATATATAAATTTATAATAACTATACCAATTTTATATGTATTTGAATCAACTTCCCTTTACTATTCAAATATTGAAGTGCTTGATGATCTTTATACAAAAAAACCGTATAAGGAAAGAGAGATTGTCTCCATTTCTTAAGTTCTTGAATAGTAGCATAAAAATATTGATCATGAACTAAATACTTTTTCTTAGCATCATTTAAGTTTTCACTAAAGTAGGCATAATTTTACCTTATTGGCTACAAACAACGCCAATAACATTACCACTTGCATCGCAATCAACTTAAAATATGTTGGGGGAATATAGAAGTCCTAACATAGGTTGTTTTGTCACTTTGGCCTTCAAAACATCAAAGATATTTTCTACCCCTGCAGTCTGCTTGAAGTCCTTCTTATCACATCTCATATTATGATTTAGTGCTACACATATGCTACTGAAACCTTTAATAGAATTTGTATAAATACTTGCTAATTTCTTAAAAATAAGTCTAACATGCATCAAATGTTCTTCTAGTTTCCTACCAAAGATGAAAATAAACCAAGATAAAAAAATTACAAATCTTCCAAAAACTATTTCAATGGCTCATTCATAAATGTCATAAACATACTACATCCATTAGTTAGCCTAAATGGCACGACCAACCACTCATTTAAACCTTCCTTAGCCTTGAAATATGGCTTCCATTCATCTCCCTCTCTAATCCATATTTTATGGTAGCCACTCTTCAAGTAAATTTTGGTGAAGTACTCAACTCCACTCTTGTAATCAATGATTCCATAAATCTTAGGCAATAAAATCTATATTTGATGATAATCTTATTTATGGTTCTTGAATTATTTTAAATTTTCCATTCTCTTCCTTTCTTAGGTACTAAAATAGAAGGTACTACACTCAGGCTCAAATTCTCTTTGATCAAACCCTTCTTCAACAAATCAAAAAGTTCTCTATTCAATTCTCCACTATCTGTAGGAGACATTCTATGGGTTGCACCTTGTTTGGTAAACTTTCTCCTAGTAGAAAATCATTTTGATGTCTGATCTTTCTCACTGGTAGGATTCCTTCTAGAACATTATCTTAGAAAATATCCTTGAAATGTTTTAACAAATCTAAAAAGTCCGTAAGGACATCTTCCATATTATCCTAGTTAGTATTAGAAATTAAAGAAACAAAACTTTATCAATTCTTATACCATAGAATAATTTTATTACATCCACCAAAGTAAATTTTACATTAACATAAAAATGAATCAAATCCTCTTTCAAAAGTTTCAATTCACATTTAGCTCCATTCTCAGCTATTGTGCAAGTATTTGCAAAACTGTTGTTTATTGTTTTCTTATCATACTACCAAGGCCTTCCTAACAAATAATGACATGCATCTATAGGAATAATATCATATGATATTTCATCAAAATAATATCATATCTTAAACTTTCCTATATATTTTTTACAAACCAAAATATTTTTATTGTCTTGTACCCATTATATTCGGTATGGATTTCGATGTCTTGTTCTCTCAAGGTTCAAATTTGCCACCATTTCTTTAGACATAATATTATCAATGTTCCCACCATCAATAATGAATATTGCAATTATTCCCTTCACAATTACATCTTGTCTTGAATAATTTCTTTATTTGAGATAGTTCATTATCTTCATTTAGCAGTGCTCTTCTTGTCATCAATATTTCACTTCCTTCAAATTCCTCTAAATGTGATAAGTGTGCATATTCTTCCATAAATGTTTTTGCTGTATTTTAATTTTCTGATTTCCTTCTTAGTATTTCCTCTTAATCAGTATAATCATATGATTTATGACCCTCTTATCCATACATAAATAAGTTCTATTGAAAGTTCATGTTCGGAAACCCCTAACCAATTTTCCCCTACTTCTCAAATTTTGATCTATATGACCACATGAGTAATTATATCTCTGAGTTTTTATGCTCCCCTTCTCTCCATTTTTCTAGTTTTTCTAATTTTCATCATCATTATTGTAACTTATTCCTCTAGTCCTTCCTCCACGTTCTCATCATTTTTGCTTATTCTCATATAGTTTATTCAATCTTTCTTCAAATTTTAAAGTAGTTTGGTATGCATATTCCTTTGTGAAAAATGCCATCAAATTCATTTCCTCTTATATGACTGGCCTCAAGCCACTAAAATATCTATTGACCTTATCCTTAGTTTCCCTAGCATGTCGTGAAATAATTAGGGTCATGTGATACTCCTTAATATATTATTTCACTATTTTTGCTCCTTTTTTAACCCTTGCATTTCTATAAGAAAATCCAAATCCTTGTTATAACCCTTGTGTTTTTTTGATAAAATCCAACACATAATCTATTGGAATAAACTGTATCTTAATTTCTTCCACCAGTGTATCCTATTTATAATTGTGATCTTTTCCTTTTCTTCCCCTTTCCATTTAAATTTATCTCCAAAAAAATGAGGAATGTCCTTTCAATCTAGGTTTTGTAAAGATAACTCTACGATGGTCTTCAATTTCTTCAAATTCAGAATACTCTTCCATTTCATTTATTTAATCTATCAATTCTTCTAGATTTAAATTTAAGCTAAAGTTAGGAACTCAAATCCTTTCTTTTTTCCACATATTTGATAATTAAATAAATAATGGATTGTTAGATACAATAGCTACATTTATTTTATCACTTATTTCATTTGCTTGGCTCAAAATCTTCTAGGCTTCTTCTTCACTTTCTAGTTCTCTTTTTATTTTCAACCCTCTTTTAATTTATTCCTATAATATTTAAACTTTCCTTCTCAAGAACATAAAATCATCATTAATAGAAAAGTTTCTAAATTATCCTCTCCCTCTACCCTTGCCACATGGGGCTCCTCTGACATACATTTTTCTCAACATATAAAAAGTTAATCCTAGTGCAAATTGCATCTATTTGGTCAATCTATTTACATTGTTAAAATCAACTTTCTATAATACTAATGATGTTATGGGGTTATGTATACACTAAAACCCTCTTAAAATCCTCTGAAAACTCCTTCAATCAATCTTAAGACAAAGCAATTAAATTTTCTAGTAAATTCTGAAAATGAACCTTCAACTTCAATCTTTATTTGGGAAAGATAAAAGTCTAATTACAACACAGTGTTTAGTCATCAATGTATTTATGGAGATAAACATATGTCAATTAAAACTACTGATAATTATCAAACACATTTTCTATATAACAAAAATCCTTTAACATAATCTCTTTCTGAAAAATTAAAACAATTCTTGTTGAAAAATTAACGGAAAATTAGAGGAGGTGACATATGTCTTATAATATATGGAATATGTGGAAACCTGCAAGCCCACGTGCCCAAATTATGCTGCACCATTTTTTATTCATTTTTAAGATCGATATTATAGTCTAGTAGCCTATTTTCTTGAGTTCCTTCGGTGCCAAGGAAAGTAACTGAAGAGAGGAGCAATGGTAGCTGGTTAATGGTTTTGCAGATAACATTGGCCACAATAGATTTAACTCTTGAGTTTCATCCAACAATTCTGTCTAACATTAGCGACTCGTATGTCTGCCGGAACGACCAGGCTGAGCGCATTATTGGCACTTTTTTGGGCTCTATTTCCTCTAATGGAATTGTTGGCATTCACAAATCATATGGTGTCCCTCGCAATGAATCCTCTGACCAGGTATTCTTTTTGAAAATAATCTCCACAACATTATCTTCAAGGCTTATATAGGAATTAGGCTTTATAGATTATATTTGGCATTATTCAAGGCTATATGCTTGTTTCACTAGCATGGCACACCCTCATTTTTGACCCATATTATATGCATTTCAAGCATCATCATCGAGAATTGATATTTTGTTTCACTAAGTTGATTCAATTCATATTAATCTCTCATTTGAATGTGATTCCATTTCACTTTTTTTATCCTTTTAATTAAGACATTCAATAGACAAATATTGTGGATTGTTATTCTATTCCAGGTCTGAATTCAATGAATAAATGTGATAAATTATATAAAAAAAATGGGCTCCCTGTGTTTTTGAATGAAGCATTTTTTGTTGTGGGATGTATGTTGGGTATGGCTGGCTCTCATGGGACTAGGAAAGAATATGATCGTCTGCTCTCCAAAGTGCAACCATCCTTGCAATTTGTTTGTGTTGAAAACATTCAGAATATTTAGTCAAAGGGAAACTAAAAATAACATAAATTTGTTCAAACATTTTCCTGTCACAAAATTGTCCTCATCCAATGACCGTTTGTGTGTCCCAATAAATATTTTCCACAGAGACACTCTCTTCAAGAATATAATTAAATATCAAATGCCCAGAAGATTTTTTTAATTTGAAATGATGCTCAATTCTATGCATAGTAAACAGACAATTTTTTAAAATTGAAAGAGAAAAATATTAAAAATCAATAATCATTGGGTAATTCAATTGCTGATGAAAGAAGCTAGTTAGCAATTGTATCTATGAAAGCCCTAGAACTGTCATCCTCAAGGTCTCTGATATGTGTGAAAATTAGAAACAAATTACCCATTGATGAGAAAATAAAATGTATTTGTTATACACTGAATTTGCGCCTCCGATCTCAAGATCTCTTGGTCTTGATAATCCAGTATAACATGGGAATCATCTCAAGGTTGTGGGACCTTATGCTAACCGAGATGAGACCTCCAGGTTCTAGGCTGGTTCCTCTTGGATAATCACCTTA
>MU227187.1:992760-1036849 GCA_018584345.1 Thuja plicata | reverse complement strand
CCTAGTACAAAATCTAATCTGGTCATAAATGTGTATCAAGGTGAATCGATCAGATCAGATCCTCTATCTTGCGCCCATCCCTGTACTTGATTATGTATCATGAACAAGCAACCTGGGTCCATGAGTAATATCAGCAACTAAGTCTCTGCCATGAATGCTCACTGACTGATCACAGTCCCCCAGGACGGGAAGTGACCCTTGACGGCCGCTGCTCAAATTCATCAATGAGTCCTCGATCACGACCATGTCCCTCTGCCAACTGCACCCGAGAGCAATAAATTCTGATTGGACTCTGTATCCTTCCACGTCTCTGAATTTTCTGTTTCTCTGTCGAACAAGTCTATCCCAGGGATCAACAGACTCACTATGCATGGCCTTCTACAACTGAAACCTCCCTGATCAATTCTGGAACACGAGCACAAAGGAACCATGGCTCCCAAGCAATCACAGTGCCAAATCCGCTGCCAAATATTCAAATTCAAAGTCCAGCGACCACGCGACAATGGCTAGTCTCTAAGTCGTGAGCATCAGTCCTTAATCATGGTTATATCTCACGACCCAACGACACTGTGCTTTTCTTAACCCCTGGCCAACCTGAGTACTTCTGGCGACATCCTGACTGTATAAAATTGAAGTCGCGAGGAGATTTTCTTAACTCACCATCTGTCTAGCGACCATGCTACTAACTGTTACTCTTTAGCTGTCACGGCTTGTCGCCTGATCGCCAGATGCTCATGTTTCTTTTCCAGATAACACGACAACTCTTAGTCGCTGAGTCGGGTGATCCTGAGTCTTTACCTTTAACTTGAAGCACGTGCCCTTTTTCCTTTCTAGTGACAATCTGACTGCCCCAAGGCGCTGAGTCAGGAGAACTTTCTCTGTAGGGCACTTTCATCACCAGACTTGGCGACCACCATCAGATCATCTGTCCTTTGCATCAGACGGCTGTCTTTTAATCGCCTTAGAATCTCATATGCCCTTAAAACATCAGGAGACCTCGCGACTGAAGGAGAACATACCTTAGTCTTGTTATCGCGTGATCCTCTACTTTTATCAAGCGATCAGGCGACAACCATTAGCCCTGTGACAGGTGTCATCTTTTTCCTTTGTCCATGTAACATTTTCTAAACAACTGAGTCATCCCCCCTTATCTAGCGACAACCCGACTGAGTATTTCTACCAACATCAAACAGTTAGTCGCATGGTCGTGACTGTTATCTCTTAACCACCATTTAATCACGAGACCACGCGACCGAAGAAAGAGCCTAACTGTTTGACTAAGCTGATCCAGCGATCACGCGACATGAAGTAGGTGCAAGGTCAGAAGACATTTCTTTGACTTGTTAAATCTTCACGCGATCACCCGACTGAGGCGGGTCCCATTATGTTAAAACCTCATAACATGAAATCAGGCGACAACCCGACTGAAAGGAAATCGCTAAGTCTCAAGTCACTAAGAGAATATTCCATTTCTTAACGAGACTACGCGACATGAGGCAAAAGAGAAGTCAGGAGATGATTTAGCATATTCGATTCTGGTAAAGCGATCAAGCGACCTGACTTATGGCACATGTCTTAAGTGAAAAAAAAAGGTAACGATGAAATATAACGAGCCAAGGCCTAGGGTTTTTTACATCATTTGCACATGAAAGACTTAGGGTTTAAGGGTTTAAGCAGAGCCAAGACCTGGGAACCATGACAGAGAAATGCCAGACAGGACAGATCAGGTCAATTTGCACAGAAAATGGAAAAATTGGGTAACAGTATTCAATCAAGAGGTTTAGCTCTGTTAATTAGTAATTACTTATAGAGTTCATTGGTTTTTCTCCAACTAATAGTCTATCCCAAAAGAAAAGATTTTTTTATACAAAATTTGGCCTCTTAGAAGTCAAGGAAAACTTTGAAACTCTCAAAAGATCTAACATGTTCACTCTCTTAATCCTTATTTTAGCATTTAGTATTAAAAAATGTAAGAATTTTAGTGGCTGGCAAGAGATGGGTAAGTAATCCACTTAATCATTTGAATGGCAACTTTTTAGAAAAGTAATGCTTAAACAAAATTTTGAATACTTTGTTTGCAGATCTGATTTTAGAAGATGTTGAAATCTGGAGATACTTGCAAAAGACTATAGAAATGGAAAAATAAGGCGTCTGACTCATGCTTTTAACATGTATATAAATATGGAATTTTTGACTTCAAGATAACCAATTTTATTATATTCAAATTGGACAAGACAAATGGTATCTCATATTATAGTCAAGTTGTAAAGTTGAAATTGCTAATTTTTATACGTCATTAGAAGATAACAATAAGTGACTGATTGTGACAAAACCACTGCCCTCTTCCCATGTCTTCCTACTCCTGCATTGACATTTCTTTTATAATTTAAATTATCTCTCTTGCACAAGACCCAGCCAAATCAACACTTTCACCTACGTGCCTAGCTAAGGTAGTGACTCTAGCTGTGCACAACTCTTGTTATAAATATGATACTTATGTTTCATTATTCTCACCCTAGTTTCATTCACTTTGGGCATTAGTGCTACATTGTTCTATTTTTCATTTGTATCTCAATCGACATTCCTCTTCATTTCTACATGTAATACAAAGTAAGAATACCAAAAAATCATTGGAAAAGACGTGAAAATAATCCTTTGAACAAAGAAAAACTAAGTAAGAGCTTCAATATTCTATGCCCATAAATAAAGAGGGCTATAATTATGATTCTTGATAGGATTGGGTATCATGATTTCTTATAGGATTGGGTATAAGGAAATATTTCTACTTTTCCTCATGAAATAACATCTAGATTTTTGATAATCTATTTAGACCTTTTAAAGGATTATGCCATGATGAATAGCTTAGTAAAATGTTTTGTGGATCATATATTTCCTCTTTCTAAGCTTGAGAAATTTTATTATAATAATGTTGTGACTTTTCCATTTGGTACGGAAAGGGCCCTGAACCCATATAATAACTATTCACATTATAGCACTGTTACCCAAAAGTAGAGCATATAGAGAAATAAACACAAATAGGAAAAGATTACATTTTAAGGGTCCAATTAACACTATCTTTCTGGTATTGTTGATTAACATTTCATTATTTAATTCATTATCAGATTTCATTATTCTACTCTAAGTATTGATCACATTTCAAAATTTCAAATTTATAACTGATCTTTACATTGTGCATTCAAACTAAATGTAGTATACAAGTGTCCTTTCATATTTTATATTTAATGTCAATAAAAGAGTACATTTGCAGAATATAAAGAATGATAGACGTATGGAGTAGGGGTCACATGTATTGCCTTATTGTATGTTTGTTGTCAGATGGTTGTCTTTGAGGTCTTAGGTCTCCATATTCAGGTCTTCATCTTAAGGCACTTTCAAGGAAAGAAAAACTCAACATGTATTGACAGCCTGAGATCTCAAACCCAAGTTATCAGACCAGTTCAAGCATGGAGAGGAAAAATTAATACTACAAAGGAGGCACCATATGTCATGGAATGAGATTCAAAAAAATCTATAGAAGTTATCCAAGAGCCTGAGCTCTCCATCACTCCAATTCAAGAAAGGTGAAAAACTCCAGTAAACATCCATAGAGAACGCCATGTGTAATGGCATACACTGTTTTAAACTCATAGTTTAAAAGGAGCTTGAGTTCACACAGTAAGAAGAATGAGCTTCTTGTTAGGATGTAGATTCAACGCCATACAACATGGCTTCAAACTCCAAATCCAACCAAACATGGTGGCACAGAACAAAATGAAAACCCTAAGAATTACTTCCAAAACAAAAAGCAAAATGGAATGTGAAAATACATTATGCATAGTTTTGTGAAAAATTTCAAGTCCAATGACAAGAGAAGTTAATGCCCTGTCAGTTTTAGTGGCTTGACAGTTCCCAAGCAGTTCCATGGCAGTACCTTGAGTGCCACGAAAGATAGAGATAGTTCAAAGTGGGTATGGTCATGTTAGTTATGAGATGTGATTGAGTATGGAGCTAGAGTTAGTTTAGCTATGACATCGGGCTTTGTTATGGGGTTAGTAATTTTTAGACTATTGTGTCGGTTATGTTATGGACTTAGGGTTTTTATGTCATTTAATTGGGGTTTATACATTTGGGTTAAATTTTGATAGGATTTATTTTGTATTTTGTAATAAGTTGGTAAAACATGTAAAATGATGTGAATCTTTAGAGACCAACTTTGGAGGGGCTAGTTTTAGGGCTGAATTCAGGGCTTAATTTGGGGCACTAATTAAGCCTTAGGATTAGTAACTTTCTATTTTGGAGGGAGGAGTGATTTTTGAAATTGGCTTCATGATCTATATAGCTGATCTCTTGCTTCATTAGTAGGGGTTCAGAATTTGGAGAGAAGAGCTTTTAGTGAACTATTTTTGTTCCTTTAGCCTTTTTTATGCATTTTGTATCCATTTAGTTCATGTTTGAGTATCAATTTTATGCAAGAGGATGCATCTATTCCTTTCCATTATTTAAAAATTCATGCATGCAACTAACCACAGATTTTGATAAGAATAAAGCTCGCCCATTTTCTCATACACCTTGTCAGGTCTTAGGTCTCTAGGTTCAGGTCTTCATCTTCATAACTAACCAATAAAGATAGGAGTTACATTTTTCCATTTTCCACAAAAAGCACCAAATTAGAAAAAAATAGTCTTCTTGCAATGGGAACCCACTCCTCAGCTCCTATTTTTAAGGAATGTTGAAATAAGTTTGAAAATCCTTTTCCTCAAAAACTCCAGTGCATCCCTTTTCCTTTTATGGGTATTTTGAAATTTATTACATTGAAATTGCCAATTTTTGGACAATTTCCATATTGCTATTTTCTTGAAATATGAATTTGACCATACATGAAATTTGAATAAAATGTCATAAAATCCTTCCCACAAAAAAGATATTCATAAATAATCAAATTCAATCCATAATTACAAAAAAAAAATGCAAAAATCCAAATGCCATCTTTTTTGTTGATGGAGAATTGCCAACCTTCCATGAATGGTCCTGCATCAGACATCAATGATAGAGGAAAACTGATTCTATCACTTCTTGGTAGAGGAAGACTAATTCTATCATTTCTAATGAGGATATGAAAGATGAATACAATTATCCTATAAAAACCGAGATGAATCCCCTATTTGTCTTCTAATCCATTTCACCAAGTACTCTATGTATTGCTTTTTCTTGGTGTTCATTTTCACCCTGTTCTCAAGAATTATTTCAATCTCATCCTTTTCTGTAGTAGCTATTGATTTTTGTTGTTTTTTTCCTAGTATACCTTCATCACTTTAAGCCTCATAAAATATTGTTAGATCATAGATATTTAAAATAGAGGGAATATTAAGTTCACTTAGCAATTCTACCTTGTAGGCATTAGCAAAATTATATTTTCTTACAAGTCTACAAAGCTTAAACTTCTTCATTTTCAACTAATTGTAAGTGCTCACTAAAAATATTTATTTTGTGAAATTAGCCATCACCTCATTACCAACCTAAAATTATTTTTTTCTTATATTCAAATTAGTATTACTCTTGTATAGAAAATCCATTTTGTTGATGTGACTTATTACCTCTTCATGTAGCTTTTATATCTGATAAGAAAAATTTGTTCCATCTGCAATTTTATTTTTAAAATTTTCAATCTTATTAAAATCTGAAACATCTCTTGAATTTCTTCTAAATATTATTTGGAATGGATATTTACTTGTACTTCTATTCACCAAGCTGTTATAGGAAAATTTTGATTGAGGTAGGATTTGATTGGGACCTCTTTGGCTTGTGTCCAACTAGGGGTCTCAATAGCTTTGCCAAACTCCTATTCACCACATCTATTTCATAATTTTTTTGTAAGATGGTAAGCTCATAAAGGATTAAAATTAGTTCTTATCTTCTTCCATAAGGTCTTTCAAAAGTATCCAACAAACTTTGTCTCTCTATTTGAAATAATGCTCTTTATAAGTCCATGTAACCTCACTATTTTTGTAAAAAATAAATCTGCAATATGGACAAAATCATTAATATTTTTGCATGGTATAAATTGAGACATCTTTAAAAATATATCTATACAAAAAATATATTTAATTGTTTACTCTTTGTGTCCTTGGAAAACCAAGAACAAAATCCATACTAATATCCTCCCCTGGCCTCTCAGGCACAAGTAGTGGCTAATATAAACCAATGTTTTGACTTGAACCTTTGGATACTTGACATATCCTACAAACTCCAACATATTTATGAAATTAAGGTAAATAATACCTTTCTCAAACAAGTTCTATAGTCTTATCAAAACCAAAATATCTTTCAAGACCTCGACTATGTTTTTATTTGATCAAATTCACTCTCATTGAACTTCCTCGAATACATGATTGATTACCTTTCAAAAAATACCCTCTTGGAAATAATCCAACCACTCGGTCCTATTTTCCACAATAGTAATGTTACAAGCCTTCCATATCTCTTGAAAGTTTGGATTTCCTAGATATCATAAAAAAGAACAACTTCAACCTACATTTCATTTGACAAATTTTTCCTTATACTCAACTTATCTACAACCCTTTTAGACTTCCCACTTCTCTGTTTCAAATAAAATATATAAATTCATAATAACTCTACCATTTTTATATGTATTTGAATAAACTTCCCGTTACTATTCAAATATTGAAGTGCTTGATGAACCTTATACAAAAATACCTTATTAGGAAAGAGATAGTGTCTCCATTTCTTAAGTTCTTGAATAGTAGCATAAAAATATTGATCATGAACTAAATAATTTTTCTTAGCATCATTTAAGTTTTCATTAAAGTAGGCAATATTTTTACTTTATTGGCTACAAAAAATGTCAATAACATTACCACTTGCATCACAATCAACCTAAAATATGTTGGGGGAATATAGAAGTGCTAACATAAGTTGTTTTGTCACTTTGGCCTTCAAAACATCAAAGATAGCAATCCACTTGAATTCCTTCTTATCACCTCTCATATTATGATTTGGTGCTACACATATGCTACTGAAACCTTTAATAGAATTTCTATAAAAACTGGCTAATTTCTTAAAAATAAGTGATAACATGCATCAAATGTTCTTCTATTTTCCTACCAAATATGAAAATAGACCAAGATAAAAAAATTTACAAATCTTCCAAAAACTATTTCAATGCCTCATTCATAAATGTCATAAACAAACTAGGTCCATTAGTTAGCCCAAATGGCATGACCAACCACTCATTTAAACCTTCCTTAGCCTTTAAATATTTCTTCCATTCATCTCCCTCTCTAATCCAAATTTTATGGTAGCCACTCTTCAACTATACTTTGGTGTAGTACTCAACTCCACTCTTGTTATCAATGATCTCATCCATCTTAGGCAATAAAATCTATATTTGATGATAATCTTATATATAGGTCTTGAATTAGTTCACATTTTCCAATCTCTTCCTTTCTTAGGTGCTAAAATAGAAGGTACTACACTCAGCCTCAAACTCTCTTTGATCAAACCCTTCTTCAACAAATTAGGAAGTTCTGGAATCGATTCTCCACTATCTATAGGAGACATTCTATAGGTTGCACCTTGTTTGGTAAAATTGCTCTTGGTATTAAATCAGTTTGATGGCTGATATTTCTCAGTGGTAGGATTTCTTCTAGCACATTATCCAAGAAAATATCCTTGAATTCTTTGAACAAGTCTAAAATGTCCATAGAGACATCTCCCACATTTTCCTAGTTAGTCTTAGAAATCAAAGAAACAAAAATTTATCAAGTCTTATACCATCTAATAATTTTATTACATCCACTAAAGTAAATTTTACATTACAAAAAAAGTGAATCAAATACTCTTACAAAAAACTCAATTCATATTTAGCTCCATTCTCAGTTATTGTGCAAGTATTTGCAAAACTATTGTTTATTGTTTTCTTATCATACTACCAAGGACTTCCTAACAAATAATGACATGCATCTATAGGAATAATATCACATAATATTTCATCAAAATAATTTCATATCTTAAACTTTCCCATAGAATTTTTACTAACCAAAATATTTTGATTGTCTTGTACCCATGATATCTGGTATGGATTTGGATGTCTTCTTCTCTCAAGATTCAAATTTGTTACCATTTATTTAGACATAATATTATCAATTTTCCCACCATCAATGATGAATATTTCAATCCTTCCCTTCACATTTACATATTGTCTTGAATAATTTCTTTATTTGAGATAGTTCATTATCTTCATTTAGCAGTGCTCTTCTTGTCATCAATATTTCACTTCCTTCAAATTCCTCTAAATGTGATAAGCGTGCATATTCTTGCATAAAGTATTTTTTTGTATTATAATTTTATTATTTCCTTCTTGGTATTTCCTCTTCATCAGTATAATCATATGATTTATGACCCTCTTATCCATACATAAATAAGTTCCATTGAAAGTTCATGTTATGAAATCCCTAACAATTATTCCTCTGCCTCTCACATTTTGATCTATATGGCCACATGAGTCATTATCTCTCTGAATTTTTATGCTCCCCTTCTATCCATTTTTCTAATTTTTTCTAATTTTCATCATCATTCTTGTAACTTATTCCTCCAGTCCTTCCTCCAAGCACTCATCCTTTTTTCTTATTCTCATATATTTTGTTCAATCTTTCTTCACATTTTAAAGTACTTTGGTATGCATTTTCCTTTGTGAAAAATACCATAAAATTCATTTCCTCTTATATGATTGGCCTGAAGCCACTAATATATATTTTGACCTTATCCTTAGTTTCCCTAGCATGTCGTGAAATAATTAGGGTCTTGTGATAATCCTTATTATATTATTTCACTATTTTTGCTCCTTATTTTAACCCTTTCATTTTTATAGGACAATCCAACTCCTTGTTATAACCCTTCTATTTTTTTGAGAAAATCCAACACATACTCTATTGGAATAAAGTATATCTTAATTTTTTTCCACCAGTGTATCCTATTTATAAATGCTATCTTTTCCTTTTCTTCCCCTTTCCATTTAAATTTCTCTCCAAATAATTAAGGAATGTCCTTTAAATCTAGGTTTTGTAAAGATAACTCTGCGATGGTCTTCAATTTCTTCAAATTTAGAATACTCTTCCATTTCATTTATTTAATCTACCAATTCTTCTAGATTTAAATTTCAGCTAAATTTAGGAACTCGAATCCTTTCTTTTTTCCACATCTTTGATAATTAAATCAATAGTGGATTGTTAGCTACAATAGATACATTTATTTTATCACGTGTCATTTACTTGGTTGACAATCTTTTAGGATTCTTCTTCACTTTCTAGTTCTCTTATTCTTTTCAACCCTCTTCTAATTTCTTCCTATAATGTTTAAACTTTCATTCTCAAGGATATAAAATCATCATTAATAGAAAAGTTTCTAAATTATCTTCTCCCTCTACCCTTGACACATGGGGCTCCTCTGACATATATTTTTCTCAACACATAAAAATTTAATCCTAGTGCAAATTGCATCTATTTGGTCAATCCTTTTACATAGTTAAAATCACCTTTCTATAATACCCATTATGTTATGGGGTTAGATATATACAAAAACCTCTTAAAATCCCTTGAAAACTCCTTTAATCAATCTTAAGACAAAGCAATTAAATTTTTCTGTAAATTCATAAATTGAAACTTCAACTTCAATCTTTATTTGGAAAATCTATAAAAGTCTAATTACAACATGGAGTTTAGTCATCAACATATTTACGGAGATAAACATATGTCAATTAAAACTACTGAAAATTATCAAACACATTTTCTATAAAAAAAAATCCTTTAACATAAGCTCTTTCTGCATTTTTCCATTAAAGAAAATTTTGTAATTTTTATTTCTTTTTTTATCATTGGATGAGTTTATTTTAGCTAGGGGTCCTTTTCTTTTTCCTTGCTGAAAAATGAAAGGAAAATTAGAGCAGGTACCAGATGTCTTATAAAAGATGGAATATGTGGCAACCTACAAGCACACATGCTCTGATTATGATGCACCATTTTGCATTCATTTTTAAGATCTATATTATAGTCTAGTAGCCTATTTTTCTGAGTTCCTTTGGTGCCAGGGATAGTAACTGAAGAGAAGAGAAATGGTAGTTGGTTAATGCTTTTTTAGATACCATCAGACATAATAGGTTTAACTGTTGAGCTTCATCCAACAATTCTATTTAACATTAGCGGCTCGTATGTCTATCGGAAAGACCAGGTGGAGTGTGTTATTGGCACTTTGTTGGGCTCTATTTTCTCTAATGGAATAGTTGGCATTCAAAATTCATACCGCATCCCTCACAATGAATCATCTGACCAGGTAATCTTTTTGAAAATAATCTCCACAACATTATCTTCAATGCTTATAT
Source organism: Thuja plicata (assembly GCA_018584345.1). Taxonomy (NCBI): domain Eukaryota; kingdom Viridiplantae; phylum Streptophyta; class Pinopsida; order Cupressales; family Cupressaceae; genus Thuja; species Thuja plicata. The sequence goes on along the minus strand of MU227187.1, from coordinate 1,026,456 downwards.
AGGAATTAGGGTTTATAGATTATATTTCACATTATTCAAGGCTATATGCTTCTTTTACTATCATGCAACACCCTCATTTTTTACCCATATTATATTCATTGCAAGCATCATCACCAAGAATTGATATTTTGTTTCACTAAGTTCATCCAATTCATATTAATCTCTCATTCGAATGTGATTCCATTCCACTTTTTTGAGCCTTTTAATTAAGATATTCAATAGACAAATATTGTGGATTGTTAATCTATTCCAGGCTTGAATTCAATGAATAAATGTGATAAATTATATAATAAAAAAATGGGCTCGTTGTGTTTTTGAATAAAGCATGTTTTGTTGTGGGATGTATGTTAGGTATGGCTAGCTCTCATGGGACTAGGAAATCATATGATCCTCTACTCTCCAAATTACAGTCGTCCTTGCATTTTGTTTGTGTTGAAAACATTCAAAATATTTAGTCAAAGGGCAGCTAAAAACAACAAAAAATTGTTCAAAAATTTTCCTATCACAAAATTGTCCTCGGCGAATGACTGTTTATGTGTCTCAATAAATTTTTTCCTTAGAGTCACTCTCTTCAAGAATATAATTAAACCTTAAATTCCCAGAAGAGTTTTTTAATCTGAAATGATGCTCAATTCTATGCATAGTAAACAGACAATTTTGTAAAACTGAGACCAAAAAATATTAAAAATCAATAATCATTAGGCAATGCAATTGCTGATATGGAAGCATCCAGTTAAAAATTGTATCTATGAAAGGCCTAGAATTGTCATCTTGAAGGTCATTGATATGTGCAAAAATTAGAGACAAATTACCCATTTATGAGAAAATAAAATGTGTTCAATTAAGAGGTTTAGCTCTGTTAATTAGTAATTACTTAAAGAGTTTGTTGGTGCTTCCCCAATTAATAGCCTATCCAAAAATAAAAGATTTTTTTATACAAAATTTGGCCTCTTAGAAGTGAGGGAAAACTTTGAAATTCTCAAAAGATCTAACATGTTCAGTCTGTTAATGCTTATTTTAGCATTTAGTATTAAAAAATGTAAGGAGTTTAGTGGCTAGAAAGAGATGGGTGAGTAATCCACTTAATCATTTGAATGGCAGCTTGTTAGCAAAGTAATGCTTAAACAAAATTTATGGCTATGTAATCTGTTGGAGAGTTTGGAGAAAATTGATAAAAGTGGGTTCATATGGTCATTGTCTGATATGATGTCTTCCTATTTACTAAAGGAAATATAAATTACCCAATGGACAACATTGATACAAATTTTTCTCTTTATCATGGTATTCATTTTGCAAATTAATTTGAGACACAATTTCAGATGTTTCTCCATATAAAAAGTTGAGAACATTTCTTTCCATTAATACAAAAGAGTTGTAGAGGTAGGGAGAACAAGAATGGAGTTTTTTGATAAGTTTCTTAATAGAATTTGTGTATGATCAATTTTTATTAGACATTTTTTAGCTAAGATCTTGTCTTAATGAAGTTTAATATCATGGTTTTCTCATTAGTTAACTAGAACTCATTAGAACTTAATACTTGTAATCTTAGAATATTATTTATGTCTAAACTTCTTCATAGATTCATTATGAAGTGTGTCTACTTAAAATATTGGCTAAGATTAGAAATTTTCCTATCTTCTTAACAATCCAAGAATATTCCCAAGGCAAGGATAGTGATGAATTTACATAGAATGGAGAGAGACTAACACTACTTCTATGTTAGTAGGTGTTCCTGGTTTTGGAAGGATTTGATGTTTTATGCAGCCAACATTCACAGTCATTAACATTATTGTTCCTTCATCATTTTGATTTTGTGTGTGCATATATTTTAGTACAAAAATATGAAAGACAAGATAAAATCATTACCAGTGTAGGATGAACTATCAAATCAATCTGATTTCATAGATAATCTTTGAAGAGAGATATCTATATATTCTTACCATTATCTTCTATGTTCTAAATAATGAAAAAAACTTTTTTCTTAATGTCTTTGTGAGCAATTAGAGGTTAGGCTTGCTAGTCTATATAATAGAGAATTGTAGCAAGGAAAATATGTGACAATTTTTTTTAGCAAAGAGGAAGCATAGAACACAAATATTATGAATTAGGCATAGTCCACAAGAAAAAAACTACAATTTTGTTTCAACCTAAGACCAAGGAAAGTCTAACAAACAAAACCAAAACTAAAACCAAGTGCAAATTTCTCACCATATTCTTAGCTCAAGTGCTTAAACAATAAAATATTTTCAGTAGACCAAAAGTAATATCTCAAGTGATTCAAACATAAAATCTACCAGTAGACCAAAAATAGTACCTTTGAGCTATGATTATCTTTTGGGAGTATTTCAGAGACCGACGAGACCTATGGACGTGCCTTTTTCTTTGTTTCTAATTTTTTTATTTGTCATGTTTACAAAGCTTGCAATGCACTCTTCTGCGTTCAAGTTTTAATGCACGAAGAAAAATCAACCATTGCTTGTCCCCTTTTCCCTATATAGAACAACTAGCCTAAATCTGAGGACATCTTTTTTTCAGCCAAGGTAGAGCTAGTAGAGTCTAAGGAACTCTTGCAGTCTACAAAAGTTTTACAGATCACTTGTTCTACGTGGTGGATGTTATTCTTTCTCACAATGTTATTTTCTTTTGCTGATGCTTCTATTGCAGCAAAACAAAAAATATATTCCTTGGTTTGGCTGAGGGGATCCTCCCACAAAAGATGTGTTAGGGAAACAATTATCGTTGATGGTGTATTTCCATTCTCACATTGTACCTTTGCATATTAAAACTTCCCAACCTTCCATACTTGTTGCATTTTAATTTTGTCAACTTCCCCTTACTCTTTTATGCTTTTGTTGATCTCCGTTTTTGTGACTCCATGAATGTCATGTCATTTTCCTCAAAAACAACAACCACCTGTAACTCTTCACCCTACTCAACTTTCATTTTCTATGATTGGTATTTACTATTTTTATTGTAGATCTCCTACAATGCCTACGTCTCCATAGTCACATGCATTATCTACCCATACTTTTCAACTACACAATTTGACAGAAATATCCCATTCATACAGTGCTTTGATGAATGGCCAAATGTTGTTTCAAAACTCCATTTAACCTTAACAAATGCAAAATAATTTTTCTCTAGAGTGTTTAAGGCTTTTTAAACACATTTATTTATATGTAACCCAAAACCTTTTATTATTCTAATTTTGCATATCCTTGAGGCGTGTTCTATCAAAGAGTTCCCAAACCCTATCTATGCTTTGCATATTTTGCATACATTTCTGACAGAGTATTTCCAACTATAATGTTGATAGTTATGAATTATTGAAATAGTTTAAAAAGGGCCCAGACAAGAATCTTCTAGGTTAATATTTTGGAGAAATCAAGCAAGAATAATCTCAAAGACCAACCTTTTTAAACACTCATTTGAAGTTAACAATTTAATCAACTTGAATTTGTGAGAAAAAAGTAGCTTGATGATTAACAACTTAAGAGGTTAAACATTTTTCTATTTTTGTGCAAAAAGAGAGTTTTACATAAAATAAGTCCATAGAATTGTGCTCCTATATGAGTATCACAAGCAATTTAGGTTTGACATAAATGAATCCATCAATATGAAAGAAATGCAAAGATATTATTCACAACAGTTCTAAATCTTATTAGTCGAACAACATTAACTCAATTGTAAAGAAATTTGTTATTTTTTTTGTTTCAATCAAGTATCATACATATCATAATGTGTGCATTATTTTTTCTTGCTACCCATCTACCATGCCTTGGTTATATTGACTTCTTGGATATAGTTTTTCCTTTAGATCACTTCATTTTTCTTGCTTCTTCAAATCATGTTCTATTATAACAATCATTTCTACATTTGTATTGTTATGACTATTCCTATTTGAGAGAAATAAATATTCTGCCGATCCATGACTTTCCACTTGATACTTTGTTTGCAGATCTAATTTGAGAAGATGTTGAAATCTGGAGATACTTGCAAAAGACTACAAAAATGGAAAAATAAGGCCTCTGCCTCACACCTTTAACATGTATATAAATATAGAATATTCAACTTCATGACACCCCTTTTGATTATATTCAAATTGGAAAAGACAAATGATAGCTCATATTATAGTCAAGTTGTAAAGCTCAAACTCCTACTCTCTATGTGTCATTAGAAGATAACCCTAAGTGATTGATTGTAACACCACCACTGCCCTCTTCCCATGTCTTCCCACTCCTACATTAACATTGCTTTTATAATTTAAATTGTATCTCCTGCACAATACCCAGCCAAATAAACACTTTCTCCTACGCCTCTATCTAAGGTAGGGACTCCAGTTGCACACAACTCTTATTATAAATATGATAATTGTGTTTCAATATTTTCACCCTAGTTTCATTTTCTTTTGGCATTAGTGCTACAATGTTCCAGTTTCATTTGTATTTCAATCACCATTCCTCTTCAGTTCTACATGTAATACAAAGTAAGAATACCAAAACATCATTGGAAAAGACATGAAAATACTCCTTTGAACAAAGAAAAACAAAGTGAAAGCTTCAATATTCTATCCCTATAAATAAAGAGGGCTATCATTATGATTCTCAATAGGATTGGGTGTCATGATTCTTGATAGGATTGGGTATAAGGAAATATTTCTACTTTTCCACATGAAATAGCATCTAGATTTTTGACAATATGTTTATACGTTATAAAGGATTGTGCCATGATGAATAGCTTAGTAAAAACCTTTTTGGTGGATCATATATTTCCTCTTTCTAAGCTTGAGAAAATTTATCATAATAATGTTGTGACTTTTCCATTTGGTAGTTGAATAAAATTTTCATAATATTATTTTTCATTAAAATGGTAGGGAAAGGGCTCTGAACCCATATAACAATATGTCGCATTATAGTAAAAAATATAGACTTCAAGCCATCAAAACCAAAAAGCCTCCAAAACCCAGTATTAAGAAAAATTTATAAAAAACAACAGATTAAAATTATCAACATCCTCTAAGATAACACTACTATTTTTATAACCTATACTATTGTCTTTCTTCATATGAGCAGAGTAGCAAAAAAAGATATTTTCCTTATAGAAGGAACCGTAGAGTCCTAATTTATATCAATTAAAGAACAACACAAAATAAGCTTGACAAAATTTTTAACCAAAGAAACCAAATCCAAGAAGCTACACCTATCCTAGAGGTCTTATCGCTCTAAAACATTCAAAAACTAACTCCATCAAATCAAATTTTTCAATTTAAAATTATCGATGAAATTAAATTACGTTTAATTTCATGTCATTTTCTTCTCCAAAAATGGTGTTCATGTATATTTCTACTACAAAAACTTAGGAAATATCAAGAGTATGCTTCATAATTTCATTCAGGCAATTTCATAACTAACCAATAAAGATAGGAGTTACATTTTTCCATTTTCCACCAAAAGCACTAGATTAGAAAAAAACAATTTTTGCTTGCCATGGGAACCGACTCCTCAGCTCCTATTTTTTAGGAATGTTTTTGATTAAATAAGCAGCAAGAGGGTGCTAGCCCATGGTACAATAGAGCAGAGTCACAATGAACAAGTTAATAACATATTAACAGGAACAAAGGAAACTGCAGCAACACTACAGCCAAAGTGCAGTTAAGGAGGAAAGTCAAGGAACCAGTAGAAAGCCATAGTCAGCACACAGTCAACCAAAAGTTGAGTAGAGACAGAGATACTCAAGGTCAAAAGTTTCCAAGTACAACACACAGTAGTACCATAAGTTCTTGACATCCCAGATGTTAAAGAAGGACCATGATAGCACAATGACAACACCTTAGTCAGCATAATGATAGGACCTTGAGCCCCACCATAGTCCTGACAGTCGAGCACCAAACTAGTGGCAATCTCCCAATGCACCTCTAAAGCAAAGTGTTCCACCTCAATAGGAACAAAGCAAAAAGCCCAGACACTCTCCACCTCAATAAGAGAATCAGTCGCCTCCAGGATCACGAACGAACTCTCCACCTCAATAGGAAGTTGATCCAACTCCATAGGATCCGTGAAGAAGGGAGAAGATAGAGTGTATGAAGCCCTAAGCTCAGAAAAAGACACAAGATGCTCAATGTCAGGGTAGAGCCCAACCTCCAAGCAAGCAGCCTGCTTCAACCAAAAACACCAAACCAGAGGGAGCCCTTGAAAACTATCAGCCGTCCCCTGGCCACTAGAAGAAAGAAAAACCCTACCACTTCCACCTAAAGGGGGAAGATCCACCAAAAACTAAAAACAAAGGACTAACATCACACCCATTAAAAGCAAGGGGTAAAGCAGGCAAACAGAAGCCTGTGCAAACTGAAATCATCTCAAACCTGCCCAGAAGATGTCTAAGAGTAAATCCCTGGGAGGGAGAGAATGTCAAAACACAGTCATCTCCCCCATACATGTTGTGGTTGCCAAGGAAAGCTTGGCCAGGATCATGGGCAACAATATAAACAGCAACCACAGCCATAATAAGCAGGACCAAAGCCCCTAGAAGCATCAGGCCTGGAGTCATCCACCGCAAAAGCTAAAGCCCACCTAGAACCCACACCACAACACTCAGCAGAAAAAGAACCACCACATAAAACACAAGGCCCCCAAAAGGAACCAGTAACCTAGAAGATCCACCATCCAACATGATGCAGCCCAACATCGACAAGGGGAACAATTTCACCATGCACGACGTCTTCATCATCACCCAAAGACACACAACAAAACCACTCTAGGGCCAAGAAAAGCAGGAGGGAAGCAAGGGGAGCAGATCCCCATCATTCTTGTCAATAGCGCTCAGCACAACAAGAATCTCAAGGGATCCCAACCACTTCACCCCAGCAAACATGACCCACTTGTAAGAAAAACAAGGCAGTTTCCGATTCAGGGGAAGCCAACCCTAAAGCAGGGCATACAGACCACATTCACTGACTTTGGCTTCAGATTCCAACCCATCACCGATGCCCTCCACAAAAATAGAACAAACACAGTGGGAAGAGCCCAGCATAAATCTTTTGGCACCCATGGTGCCCACAGATTGAGCACCCTGAGTCTCATCTAGTTTGGAACTGGGTTTGGCAGAGTTTCGTCTGTAACCCTTGTGGACAGAAATCTTCCTCCACCATAAGGGAAAAGGGGCCAACACATACTCCCCTGCCATCCTCGAAGCATCAACAACCTTTGGCACCACCAGCGCATCAAGAATGAGACTGTTGCCCCCACAAGAAGCCAAAACGTAGGTGTGCAGAGAAACCAGACCATCAGTCAGAGTGATCCCCCACAGCCACACCATAGCTAAGCCTGAAACATGGTAGGGGCAGAAGTCAAGGACCCAGAACAACCTCAGCTCTGAAAATTGGGAAACAGCCAATGTCGCCATGGATCTATAGACCGCCTGGAAGGTGGGAGGTCTGACAGATCTAGAGGACCGACCAAAAAGACCAATCCCAATAGAGAAGGGAAAAAAGACACCAGAATAGAGCCAGGGGGCAACAAAGGAAGCATCAAAGCACCAAGCAAGCACTCTGACCTTCCCCAGATCATCTGGATCATCGTCCTCATCCCCATCTCCGCTCCCTGAGCCCTCAGATTTTGAAAATCCCTCTCTCCCGCTCAAACGACACCCGCTCTCGCTCATCTCGCTCATCTCGCTCTCTATTTTTTAGGAATGTTGAAATAAGTTTGAAAATCATTTTCCTCAAAAAAATCCAGTGCATCCCTTTTCCTTTTATGGGTATTTTGAAATTTATTACATTGAAATTGCAAATTTTTGGAGAATTTCCATATTGCCATTTTCTTGAAATAAGAATTTGACCATACATGAAATTTGAATAAAATTTAATCAAATGCTTCCCAAAAACAAGATATTAAAACATAACCAAATTCAATCCAAAATAATAACAAAATGAAAAAATCCAAATGCCATCATTCTAGGTGATGGAGAATTGTCATCCTTCCATGAATGGTCCTGCATCAAACATCTATGGTAGCAGAAAATTAATTCTATCACTTCTTGGTAGAGGAAAACTGATTCTATCACTTCTAATGAGGATATGAAATATGAACAAAATTATCCCATGAAAACTGAGATGAATCTTCTATTTATCTTCTAATCCATTTCACCAAGTACTCTATGTATTTCTTTATCTTGGTGTTCATTTTCACCCTGTTCTCAAGAATTGTTACAATCTCATCCTTCTTTGAAGTAGCTATTGATGTTTGTTGATTTTTTCCTACTATACCCTCATCACTTTAAGCCTCATAAAATATGGTTAGATCATAAATATTCAAATAGAGGAAATATTAAGTTCACTTAGAAATTCTACCTCGTAGGCATTACCAATATTATATTTTCTTACAAGTCTACAAAGCTTAAACTTCTTCATTTTCAACTAATTGTAAGTGCCCACTAAAAATATTTCTTTTCTCAAATTAGCTATCACCTCATTACCAACCTAAATTTTTTTTTCTTATATTGAAATCAATGCTACTCTTGTATAGAAAATTCATTTTGTTGATGTGATATATTACCTCTTCATGTAGCTTCTTTATTTGATAAGAAAAATCCATTCTGTCTGCAATTTTATTTTCAAAATTTTCAATTGTATTAAAATATGAAACACCTCATTAATTTCTTCTAAATACTATTTGGAATGGATATTTACTTGGACTTCTATTCCCCAAGTTTTTATAGGCAAATTTCGATTGAGGTAGGATTAAATTTTGATTGAGGTAGGATTAAATAATCCAACCACTTGGTCCTATTTTCCACAATAGGCACCTTACAATCCTTCCATATCTCTTCAAAGTTTGGATTTCCTTTATAGGACTCCTAGATATCATAAAAACCAACAACTTCAACCTATATTTCATTTGACAAATTTTGCTTTCTACTCAAAGTATCTAAAATGCTTTTAGACTTCCCACTTCTATGATTCAAATAAAATATATAAATTTATAATAGCTCTACCAATTTCATATGTATTTGAATCAACTTCCCTTTGCTATTCAAATATTGAAGTTCTTGATGATCCTTATACAAAAATACCTTATTAGGCAAGATATAGTGTCTCCATTTCTTAAGTTCTTGAATATTAGCATAAAAATATTGATCATGAACTGAATACTTTTTCTTAGCATCATTTAATTTTTCACTAAATTAGGCAATGAGTTTACCTTATTGGCTTCAAACAATGCCAATATCATTACCACTTGCATCATAATCACCTTAAAATACGTTGGGGAAATATAGAAGTGCTAACATAGGTTGTTTTGTCACTTTGGCCTTCAAAACATGAAAGAGATGTTCTACCCCTGCATTCTACTTGAATTCCTTCTTATCACCTCTCATATTATGATTTAGTGCTACAAATATGCTACTGAAACCTTTAATACAATTTCTATGAAAACTTGCTAATTTCTTAAAAATAAGTCTAATAATCATCAAATGTTCTTCTAGTTTCCTACCAAAGATGAAAATAGACCAAGATAATTTTTTTTTTGCAAATCTTCACAAAAACTATTTCGAGGCCTCATTCATAAAATTTCATAAACATACTAGGTGAATTAGTTAGCGCAAATGGCATGACCAACCACTCATTTAAACCTTCATTAGTCTTGAAAGATGTCTTCCATTCATCTCCCTCTCTAATCCAAATTTTATGGTAGCCACTCTTCAACTAAATTTTTGTGAACTACTCAACTCCACTCTTGTAATCAATGATTTCATCTATCTTAGGCAATAAAATCTATATTTGACGATAATCTTATTTATGGGTCTTGAATTGGTTCACATTTTCCAATCTCTTCCTTTCTTAGGTGATAAAATATAAGGTACTACACTTAGGCTCAAGCTCTCTTTGATCAAACCCTTCTTCAACAAATCAGAAAGTTCTCTACTCAATTCTCCACTATCTGTAGGAGACATTCTATGGGTTTCACCTTGTTTGGTAAACTTTCTCCTAGTCTCAAATCAGTTTGATGGATGATCTTTCTCACTGCTAGGAGTCCTTACAGCACATTATCCAGGAAAATATCCTTGAATTATTTTAACAAATCTAAAATATCCATAGGGACATCTTCCAGATTTTCCTAGTTAGTCTTTTAAATCAAAGAAACAAAGCTTTCTCAAGTCTTATACCATCTAATAATTTTATTATATCCACTAAAGTAAATTTTCCATTACCACAAAAATGAATCAAGTCCTCTTTCAAAAGTTTCAATTCACATTTAGCTCCATTCTCAGTTATTTCGCAAGTATTTGCAAAACTATTGTTTATTATTTTCTTATCATACTACTGAGGCCTTCCTAAAAAATAATGACATGTATCTATAGGGATAATATCACATGATATTTCATCAAAATAATATCGTATCTTAAACATACCAATATATTTTTTACTAACCAAAATATTTATTTTATCTTGTACCCATGATATCCGGTATAGATTTAGATGTCTTCTTCTCTCAAGATTCAAATTTGTCACCATTTTTAGAGACATAATATTATCGATGCTCACACCATGATTGATGAATATTGGAATTCTTCCCTTCACATTTAAATATAGGTTTGTATAATTTATTTCTTTGAAATGGTTCATTATCTTCATTTAGCAGTGCTCTTCTTGTCATCAACATTTCACTTCCTTCAAATTCCTCTAAATGTGATAAGCACGGATATTCTTCCATAAAGTTTTTGTTGTATTCTAATTTTCTGATTTAATTCTTGGTATTTACTCTTCATCAGTACAATCATATGATTTATGACCCTCTTATCCTTACATAAATAAGTTCCATTGAAAGTTCTTGTTCTGAAATCCCTAACCAATCTTCCTCTACCTCTCGAATTCTGATCTATATGACCACATGAGTCATTATATCTCTGAGTTTTTATGCCGCAATTCTCTCATTTTTTCTAATTTTTCTAATTTCCATCATCATTCTTGTAACTTCTTCCTCCAGTCCTTCCTCTGCATGCCTAACCTTTTTTCTTATTCAAATATATTTTGTTCAATCGTTCTTCACATTTTAAAGTAGTTTGGTATGCATCTTCCTCTTTGAAAAATGCCATCAAATTCATTTCCTCTTATATGATTGGCCTCAAGCCACTAATATATCTTTTAACCTTATCCTTAGTTTCCCTAGCATGTCTTGAAATAATTAGGGTCTTTTGCTACTCCTTAGTATATTATTTCACTATTTTTGCTCCTTGTTTTAACGCTTTCATTTTTATAAGAAAATCCAACTCCTTATTATAACCCTTGTATTTTTTTGAGAAAATCCAACACATAATCTCTTGGAATAAATTGTATCTTAACTTTTGTCCACTAGTGTATCCTATTTATAAATGTGATCTTTTCCTTTTCTTCCCCTTTCCATTTAAATTTCTCTCCAAAATATTGAGGAATGTCCCTTAAATCTAGGTTTTGTAAAGCTAACTCTATGATGGTCATCAATTTCTCTGAATTTAGAATACTCTTCCATTTTATTTATTTAATCTATCAATTCTTCTAGATTTAAATTTTAGCTAAAGTTAGGAACTCAAATCCTTTCTATTTTCCACATCTTTGATACTTAAATCAATAATGGCTTCTTAGTTGCAATAGCTACATTTATTTTACAACTTGTTTCATTTCCTTGGCTGACAATCTTTTAGGCTTCTTCTTCACTTTTTGGTTCTCTTTTTCTTTTCAACCCTCTTCTAATTTCTTCCTATAATATTTAAACTTTCCTTCTCAAGGATATTAAATCATCATTAACAGAATAGTTTCTAAATTATCCTCTCCCTCTACCTTTGCCACATGAGGCTCCTCTGACATACATTTTACTCAACACATACAAACTTAATCTTAATGCAAATTGCATATATTTGGTCAATCTGTTTACATAGTTAAAATCACCTTGCTATAATAAAAATTATGTTATGGGGTTAGATACATACTAAAACCCTCTTAAAATCCCCTAAAAACTCCTTCAATCAATCTTAAGACAAAGCAATTAAATTTTTAAGTAAATTCTAAAAATGAACCTTCAACTTCAATCTTTTTTTGGACAAGATAAAAGTCCGATTACAACATGGTGTTTAGTTATCAATGTATTTATGGAGATAAACATATGTCAATTAATACTACTAAAAATTATCAAATACATTTTCTATTAAAAAAAACCTTTAACACAAGCTCTGTCTATATTTTTCCATTAAAGAAAAATTTATAATTTTTATTTCTATTTTATCATTGGCTGAGTTCCTTTTAGCTAGCGGTCCTTTTATTTTTCATTGTTGAAAAATTAAGGGAAAATTAGAGCAAGTGACAGATGTCTGATAAAACATTGCATATGTGGCAACCTGCAAGCCCATGTGCTCTGATTATGCTGCACCATTTTGCATTCATTTTTAAGATCAATATTATAGTCTAGTAGCCTATTTTTTTGAGTTCCTTTGGTGCCAAGTATAGTAACTAAAGAGAGAAGCAATGGCCTCTATTTAACGGTTTTGTAGATACCATCGACCGCAATAGTTTTAACTCTTGAGCTTCATCGAATAATTTTGTTTAACATTAGCGACTTGTATGTCTTCTGGAACAACCAGGTGGAGTGTGTTATTGGTACTTTGTTGGGATTTATTTTCTCTAATGGAATTGTTGGCATTCACAACTCATACTGCGTCCTCACAATGAATCATCTAACCAGGTATTATTTTTGAAAATAATCTCCTCAATTTTATCTTCAATGCTTATATAGGAATTAGGGTTTTTAGATTATATTTGGCATTATTCAATGCTATATGCTTGTTTCACTAGCATGGCACAACCTAATTTTTTACCCATATTATATTCATTGCAAGCATTATCACCGAGAATTGATATTTTGTTTCACTGAGTTCATCTGGTTCATATTAATCTCTCATTCGAATGTGATTCCATTCCACTTTTTTTAGCCTTTTAATTAAGACATTCAATATACAAATATTGTAGATTTTTAATCTATTCCAGGCTTGAATTCAATGAATAAATGTGATAAATTATATATAAAAATGGGCTCCATGTGTTTTTGAATGAAGCAAGTTTTGTTGTGGGATATATGCCAGGTATGGATGGATCTCATGGGACTAGGAATGAATATGATCATCTTCTCTCCAAATTGCAGTCATCCTTGCATTTTGTTTGTGTTGAAAACATTCAGAATATTTAGTCAAAGGGCAGCTAAAAACAACAAAAATTTGTTCAAACATTTTCCTGTCACAAAATTGTCCTCAACCAATGATCGTTTGTGTGTCCCAATAAACATTTTCCTCAAAGTCACTCTCTTGAAGAATATAATTAAATCTTAAATGCCTAAAAGAGTTTTTAAATCTGAATTAATGCTCAATTTTATGCATAGTAAACATATAGTTTTCTAAAACTGAGAGAGAAAAATATTAAAAATCAATAATCATTAGGTAATTCAAGTGTTGATGAAAGGAGCCAGTTAACAATTGTATCTATGAAAGGCCTAGAATTGTCATCTTGAAGGTCATTGATATGTGTGGAAATTAGAGACAAATTACCAATTGATAAGAAAATAAAATGACTTCAATCAAGAGGTTTAGGTCTGCTAATTAGTAATTACTTAGAGAGTTCATTGGTGCTTCCCCAACTAATAGTCTATCCCAAAAGAAAATATTTTTTATACAAAATTTGGCCTCTTAGAAGTTAGGGAAAACTTTGAAATTCTCAAAATATCTAACATGTTCACTTTGTTAATCCTTATTTTATCATTTAGTATTAACAAATGTAAGGAGTTTAGTGGCTAGTAAGAGATGGGTGAGTAATCCACTTAATGATTTGAATGACATCTTGTTAGAAAAGTAATGCTTAAACAAAATTGATGGCTATGTAATGCGTTGGAGATTTTGGATAAAATTGATAAAAGTGGGTTCATATGATCATTATCTGATATGATGTCTTCCTTGTTACTGAAGGAAATATAAATTACCCAACTGAATACATTGATAATAATTTTTCTCTTTATCATGGTATTCATTTTTCAAAGCACTTTGAGACACAATTTCATATTTTTCTCCATATAAAAAGTTGAGAACATTTCTTGACATTAATACAAAACAATTGTAGAGGTAGGGAGAAGAAGATTGGATTTTTTTGATGAGTTTCTTAAAATAATTTGTGTATGATCAATTTTTATTAGATGTTTTTTTAGCTAAGCTCTTGTCATAAAGGAGTTTAATATCATGGTTTTATCATAAGTTAACTATAACTCATTAGAACTTTAGACTTGTAATCTTAGAACATACTTTATGTCTGAACTTCTTTATAGATTCATTATGAAGTGTGTCTGCTTAAAATATTGGCTAAGATTAGAAATTTTCCTATTTTCTTAACAATCCAAGAATATTCTCAAGGAAAGGATACTGATGAATTTACATAGAGTGGAGAGAGACTAACACTACTTCTCTGTTAGTAGGTGTCCTTGGTTTTGGAAGGATTTGATCTTTTATGCTGCCAAAATTCACACTCATTAACATTATGGTTCCTTCATCATTTTGATTTTGTGTGTGCATATATTCTAGTACAAAAATATGAAAGAAAAGACACAATCATTTCCACTGCAGGATGAACTATCAAATAAATCTGATTTCATAGATAATCTTTGAAGAGAGATATCTTTATATTCTTACCATTGCCTTCTATGTTCTAAATAATGAACAAACCTTTTTTCTTAATGTCTTTGTGGGAAAGTAGAGGTGAAGCTTGCTAGTCTATATAATAGATAATTGTAGCAAGGAAAATATGTCATAATGTTTTTATCAAATAGGAAGCATAGAACACAAATCTTTTGAATTGAGCATAGTCCACAAGAAAAAACTACAATTTCCTTTCAACCTAAGACCAAGGAAAGTCTAACAAACAGAACCAAAACTAAAACCAAGTGAAATTTCCTTGCCATATTCTTAGCTTAAGTGATTAAACAATAAAATATTTATAGTAGACCAAAAGTAATAGCTCAAGTGATTAAACAATAAAATATAGTAGTAGACCAAAAATAGTACCTTTGAGCTATGATTATCTTTTGGGAGTATTTCAGAGACCGACGTGACTTACTAATGTGACCTTTCCTTTTCTCTAATTTTTTTATTTTATGTGTGTACGAAGCTTGCAATGCACTCTTCCATGTTTAAGTTTTAAATGTAGTAAGAAAAATCAACCATTGTCTCAAACGTTACTTGTCCCCTCTTCCCTGTATTGAACAACTAGCCTAAATCTGAGCACCTATTTTTCGCATCTAGGACAGAGCCAACAGAGGCTAACGAACTCTTGAGGTCTACAAAATCTTTACAGATCACTTGTTCCACGTGGTGGACATTCTTCTTTCTCATAGTATTATTTTATTTTGCTGATGCTTCTATTGCAGCAAAAGATACAATAGATTCCTTGGTTTAGTTGAGGAGATCCTCCCACAAAAGATGTGTTAGGGAAAAAATTATCCTTGATGGTGTATCTCCATTCTCAGATTGTGCCTTTGCATACTAAAACTCCTTGACCTTCCATACTTGTTGCATTTCAATTTTTCCAGCTTCCCCTTGCTCTTTTATGCTTTTGTTTATCTTAGTTTTGGTGACTCCACGAATGTCATGTCAGTTTCCTCAAAAACAACAACCACATGTAACTCTTCATCCTACTCAACTTGTATTTTCTATGATTGGTATTTACTATTTTTCTAGAGGATCTCCTACAATGCCTATGTCTCCATAGTCACATGCACTATCTACATGTACTTTTCAACTATACTATTTGCCAGAAATATCCCATTCATATAGTGCTTTAATGAATGGCCAAATGTTGTTTCAAAACTCCATTTCACCTTAACAAATGCAAAATACTTTTTTCTCCAGAGTGTTTAAGGGTTTTTAAATAGATTTATTTATATGCAACCCAAAACATTTTATTTTTCTGATTTTTCATTTCCTTGAAGTGTGTTGTATCAAATATTTCCCGAACCCTATCTATGCTTTGCATATTTTGCATACATTTCTAACATAGTATTTCCAACTATAATGTTGACGGTTATGAATTATTGAAACAGTTTCAAAAAGGCCTAGATAAGAATCTTGTAGGTTAATGTTTTGGATCAATCAAGCAAGAATAAGCTCAAAGAATAACCTTTTTAAACACTCATTTGAAGTTAAGAAGTTAATCAACTTGAATTTGTGATAATAAAAAAGTAGCTTGATGATTAACAACTTAATAGGTTAAACATTTTCCTATTTTTGAGCAAAAAGAGATTTTTACATTAAAAAAGTCCATAGTATTGTGCTCGTATATGAGTATCACAAGCAATTTGGGTTTGATATAAAAGAAATCCTTCCATATGAAATAAATTCAAAGACATTATTCACAACAGTTCTAAATCTTATAATATCGAACAACATTCATTCAATTTTAAAGAAATTTGCTAATTGTTTTGTTTCAATCTAGTATCGTACATATCATAATGTGTGCATTATTTGTTCTTGCTACCCATTTACCATGCCTTGGTTATATTGACTACTTGGATATAGTTTTTCCTTTAGATCAGTTCATTTTACTCGCTTCTTCAAATCATATTATATTATAACAATCATTTTTTTGCATTCTTATTGTTACGACTATTCCTATTTGAAAGCAACAAATATTCTGTCGATCCATGACTTTCCACTTGATACTTTGTTTGCAGATCAGATTTGAGAAGATGTTGAAATCTGGAGATACTTGCAAAAGACTACAAAAATGGAAAACTAAGGCGTCTGCCTCACACTTTTAACATGTATATAAATATGGAATTTTTGACTTCAAGACACCCCTTTTGAGTATATTCAAATTGGACAAGAAAAATGATAGCTCATATTATTGTCAAGTTGTAGATCTCAAACTACTAATCTCTATGTCGCATTAGAAGATAACAGTAAGTGATTGATTGTGATAGCACCAGTGCCCTCTTCCCATGTCTTCCTACTCCTGCATTGAAACTTCTTTTATAATTTAAACTATCTCTCTTGTACAAGACCCAGCCAAATCAACACTTTCTCCTACGGCCCTACCTAAGGCAGGGACTCCAGCTACGCGCACCTCTTGTTATAAATATGATACTTATGTTTCAATATTTTCACCCTAGTTTCATTCGCTTTGGGAATTAGTGCTACATTGTTCCAATTTTATTTGTATTTCAATTGATATTCCTCTTCATTTCTACATGTAATACAAAGTAAGAATACCAAAAAATCATTGGAAAAGACGTGAAAATACTCCTTTGAACAAAGTAAAACTATGTAAAAACTTCAATATTCTATGCTCATAAATAAAGAGGGCTATCATTATGATTCTTGATAGGATTGGGTATCATGATTCTTGATAGAATTTGGTATCAGGAAATATTTCTACTTTTCCTCATGAAATAGCATCTAGATTTTCGACAATCTCTTTAGACCTTTTAAAGGATTGTGCCATGATGAATAGCTTAGTAAAAACATATTTAGTGGATCATATATTTCCTCTTTCTAATCTTGATAAAGTCTTTCATAATAATGTTGTGACTTTTCCATTTGGTAGTTGTATAAAAGTTTCATAACATTGCTTTTTATTAAAATAGTAGGGAAAGGGCCTTGAACCCATATAACAATAATTCACATTATAGCACAAAAGATAGACTTCAAGCCATCAAAACCAAAAAGCCTCCAAAACCCACTAATAAGAAAAATTCATAAAAAAATAACAAAATAAAAATATCAACATCCTCTAAGCTAACACTACTATCTTTATAATCTATACTATTGTCTTTCTTCATCTGAGCAGAGTAGAAAAAAAAGGTCTTTTGCCTTATAGAAGGAACCGTAGAGTCCTAATTTATACCAATTAAAGAACAACACAAAATAAACTTGTCAAAAATTTTAACCAAAGCAACCAAATCCATATCAGCATAGCAGCTGAGTCTAAAGAAAAGTAAATTAACTATCATTGATTTTTTAAATAGTATCCCATTCCTTTGAGAGACAATGAAGTTTCTTCCGCCAATCTTCTTTGTCATCATCTTCGAGTTCCTCCTTGTCCTTATCATATTGTTCCTTCTTCTTAGCACTCTTCCTTAATATTCTCTTTCTCGTGGCCACACCAAAGATAGTCTTCTCAACAATTCTGCCCATTACCCTACGAAGAGAAGAGATATCAGCATTAAACTACTCTTTGGTAATTGTAGGAGTGATCGATTTCTCTAGACTTTCCACTTTATCATGGAAAACCTTTTATTTGATCATGGGTGCAATTATCTTCCCTGGGCTCAATAATATGAGTAGGGGAATTATTTTTCAACAAGCTTCATTAGGAAAAATAGTGGTATTACACTCTGTATTCACCATTTCTACTAATTCATCAAGATTCAAAGTTATCTCTGGGCATTTCTCATCCTCCATTTCATCCAAATCCTCTTCTTCTTTTTCATAATCCTCATCCTCCGAAGCGTCTGTTTCCTAATGCTCATAGTCAAAATTTGTCTCTAGGACAACTTCCTCAACAAGCATTTTTTATTTAATATAATTTTTTTCCTAAGACGAGTAGACCTATGTTCACTAGAGCTAATCCCATTTTTCTTTTCTCCAAAGCTAGTGCCCTCTTTTTCAAACTTGAACATCGTCATTAACCTCCTTATCAACATCAATGATTCTCTTGTTAGCTCTTGAATTGGTTTACTTTGACTTGGGAGGGATAGATATATTGCTCTAGGATTTCCTTTTAGTTAGGATAGTGTATGGAGGGCTTCTTCAAAAGAGATTTTTGGCATATATGACATATGGGTTTTACTGTTTTTCTTTCTCCTAGGGTTATGGTTTGAGATTTTAGGAAGAGGGCTACTACCCAACAACTCAATCTTGACCGTACTACGAAGGGGTTCAACAATTTGTTCACCTTACTAACATTGTTGTTGATAGTTGTTTGGCTGAATTTCTATTTGTTGTCGGGTTAGGTTTGGTATGCAATCTCAGCATGAAGTTTTGTGCACAAGGATTGAAGAAATAATGAGATAAGGAACTAGCCACATAATGCATATTGTGATGGATGGATTTCAAGATATCTACAAATTTGTTGTGCTCCATGCTCAAGCTCATGAGCCTCTATTGAAGGTGTCCCCAGTTCTATGGGTACCTCTAGAGACCAATTCTAGTTCTTGGTGGCTCTAGTTTAATGTGGTGCCTCATGCAAGGAGTCACTGGTTTAATGTGGTGCCTCATTGAAGGTGTCTCTAGTTTAATGTGGTGCCTCATGCAATGGGTCACTAATTGTTCCACTTACCTTTTAATTGTTTTTGGTCTATTTCTTCTCTTGTAGCTCTCTTTCTACTTTGCACTACTTCTTCTTCATACTCCTCCACCTTATTGGGAGAGTTGCTTATTTTCTCTTAATTATTATAATTATACATCATGTTACATTATTTTGTATTGAGATTGTAGTATGAGGTTGGGCATGGGATTTTTTTGTCATTTTGTCAAGATGTTTTAGGGTAGCAGGGAGGTTCCTAATACTTCTTGTCTTATTTGCTCATATAATCTATGTTGTCTCACATTGTAATGCTCAAGGAAAGGGTATAGATCCAATTTGAAAACTTTTCTCTATTAAAGAGTAGTTGGATTGTTTCTTCATAGCATAAAACAAAAATTTTATGTGTTCTTGTATTTCCTCCTCTTTCATATTTAATAAAATCTTTTTAGTACTTTCTACCACTTTACTTATTAAAATTTTTTTTAAAAAAAATAGAAAGGGTTCCATTTGGGTGTGTATTTGCACACTTCAAAAATCCATAATATGGTATTAGTCAGTGCTTGACTGGGGTAGTGTGGATTGATAAAAATAAGGTGTTCCACCTTGCTACACCTTTCTGCGCTCTATTGATAATGATAATTCCATTGTTGGACCACTAAATAAACCATGATATACAATCTCTTTTTCTAGCCCTAGAGGACTATTCTATGAGTGCTTAAATCCTTGTGGAAATAGTTTTTCTTATAAATGTAAAAGGATCATTATGAGGGTTTTCAAGAGAAGAATACAACTACTCATATGGCTTTTGAGATGGATTTAGAAGTTCTGTTTACGTCTATATTAAATCCTCCCTTAAAGTTACAAAGGAATAATAGTATGACCCAGCATAATTATATGACAAGGCAAAATCATCGCATGAGACTAAGTACTCCACTCTTGGACGGAATATTATTCTAATACATAGCTTGTTTTAATTCAGTGTAATCTTTGTAAATTACTACGATGCAAATGACATATTGATTAAATTGAACTTTATCGTTATTGTTGAGTCATATATGTTGACTTTCATTCAAACTGTTATAACATTCTTAATTGTTGATATCAAGAGCAATCCAATAAAGCAAAATGATACGATCCTTTATACGCTTACGCACACAATGCGTATCGACTATAGAGAATATTTTGTTTTTCATTTATTTGAGATTTAAAGTTACAATGGCCGAAATAACAATCAATTTGCAAATTACCAAATCAAAATGTCAGGAGGATCTGCAAGGTCAAACATCACCACCGTGTTTAAATGCGTGGTGGTCGTGTACATCACAATGTCGCCGCCATTTTATAGCAGAAGTCTACATCTTTCCATGTTCATAACCAGTTGATCGGATGATAAAGATCCTCCACCATCTGCTGCTACTGCTCTTGCTGCCTAATGGCATTATAGTTTTTTTTGATGAATAGTTATCTGTTTCCGGCTTTGGCCGAGTGACTCTGCGAGGTGATTTTATTTATCCCCCGGCCCCTTTTTTGTGAATATGTAACTTTAAAATTTTTTAATAGAAAGGAACTATTCATCAAAAAAAAAATAACCAGTTGCGCCAGTGTCCCATGGCCATAAGCTCAATAATAAAACCACGACCAGTGAAGTTTTTGACTTGATTTTCATCTCAAATCCTATGCATCCGCTCTCTATATAACTTGTAGAACTAGCTTGGCGTCCTTCTGTTTATAGTGTCCATCGACTTATAAATTTGCTGAAACAAGAAATGGGATTAAAAGGAATCTTTGCCAGCCTCTCTCGTATCAAATGATTCTACCTCAAAAGTCTTTATTAAGAGTAGTTCACCAACTCATCTACTCTCATGGCTATAATGAAAATGATTAGTCTGTGTGACCTTCTCCAGACGATAATGTTATTTTCAATTATCTATTTCGCGACTAGGATTCGCTGTCATCTCAATGAGCATGCCCATCGACAATTTACAACGTACCTTACTAAAGAAATAGTTTGGTACTAGAATCAAGGCTGAAAATATTCAATGGTATAAAAACTCAGACAAGAATATGTACCAAACAATGATATGGTCGAAACGTGGGAGAGGACTTCTTGTATACAGCTAGAATATATGGACGACTAAAAATCTGATTTATTTATTCGAGTCGGATATAATTAATAAAAGGGAACCATTTTTCAACTGCTGCTTAAAAAACTAAACGGTTTGCTAATTAATACACAATATATCATTATGTTACTTTTGTGCTCCGTCATCTTGTTATCGAATGGGAGAATTGGAATCTTTGTTGTGATTATTTGAAAGAAATCCTATATGAACATGACATCAACGTGTTTCATGGCGTTTTTGTCTATTGGAGTAATTTGCTCTCATAGAATTATTGTAACACCTTCCAAGGATTCGACAAGGAAAATATGATTTTATTATGTAAAGGTTACACTTCTCTATGTCGATGGTTATATTCATCTTATATCCAAGGTTCTTAGGAACTTAAAGATGTTACATATTTTTATCATATTTGTTGGTAGGTTTGTTATGGTTATATTTTATTTCATATAAGAATATAAAAATATTGTTAAATTTCGTTACAATAAATATTTCTTTAATGAATGAGATTTATTTCAACATTAATAATGAATGTGTAAGTGTAATTTGATTTGTGTGGTTAATTAGTCAATATAATTAGCACCTAATAATAAATTGTACATATGTTTTTATGTGAAGACATTTATCTTAACAATTACTAATTATATTTTTCAGTCATTGCATATGTAAATATAGTATCATCCACCTCATATGAGATCAAATAATATATTAATTACTTTTGAAGAGTGTAATAGACATGACTTATATAGTAAACTTTTGAATTTTCTTCTAATACAAAATGTTATTCTAATTCATAACTGGTCTTGGGCTAAGTACTGGTCTCTAGGATGAAATGTTATTTGTATCATGCAATATATTATATTAGTGTGATTCAATGCCATGTTAATGAGATTGAAGATTATCATTATTGTTGAGTCATATGTGTGTTACTGTAATTCAAAATGTTAAACATTGGTAATCGTTAAAATGTAGAGCAAACCAATAAAGTAAAATGATATGATCTTGTATACAAATAGGAAAATAATGCACATCGACCATATAAAAAATATTGTTTTTAATTTACTTGAGATTTGAAATTACAATTGCAAAAAGTACAACCTGCTAGAAAATTATCAAATAAAAATGTTAGCAGGATCCGTGAGGTCAAATATCACCACCATGTTTAAATGCGTGGTGGTCATTTGCATCACAAACTTGCCACCATTTTATAGCAAAAGTCTTCATCTTCCCAGCTTCATAGCAATAAAATCATGAAAAACAAAGCTTTTGACTTCATTTTCATTTCAAACTCTTTGTATCTACTCTCTATATAACTTGCAGAACTAGCTTGGCATCCTGCTTTTTATAATGTTTGTTGAATGATAAAATTGGTGATCGAAAAATGTTGATAAGTGAAGGCCAACAGTCATAATAGCTTTCGTCTCTTATTGTGACTCTTCAATTTTGAACACTCTTCATTATGTAATATTATTGGAGTGTTTATATATGTTGCTCCTGCTCATTTGTAATTGTTCTTTTTACATTAATACAATACTCTGCAGTCTAGATGTAGCAACATTTGTGGTGAACCAAGATAAATCTTTGTGTTGTGTATTTGTCTATTTTACTTTGTGTTTTTTGTTTATTTTTTTCGCATTCAAATCCTTTCAATTGGTATCAGAGCACATGTTGTGCAGATTAGAAATCGTGGTTGAATTTCTGGAAAGATGGAGGATATGAAAGAAGAGAAATTTGCAAGCAAGAACTTTAGTCTGTGGAAAGTGAAGATGTGTTCCTTGTTGATCAAGCAAGATTTATCAATCACACTCGAAGGAAAAACTAAGAAACTAGCTATGATGTCAGATGAAGATTGGAAGAAGATTGATGATAAGTCAATGGCATCATTCTTTCTTTCGCTATCATTAAATGTCTTATTCAATATCTTGAACGAAAAGACAACAACAGAAATTTGGGACAAACTTCAGAGCATGTATGAGACTGTATCGGCTGTAAATAAAATCTTCATTATGAAGAGACTCTACAAGCTGAAAATGAAGGAAGGGACTGTGATATCAAATCATATACATGATTTAAACACTTTATTATGTCAAGAAACCTTAGTTTCTATAACACAAGTTCACGAAGCCAAAGCCATCATCTTGTTGTGTTCCTTACCCGACAGTTGGGATCCTATAGTTATAACTGTTAGCACTTCCAATTCCATGAAGAAGAAGGTGGTCTACAATGAAGTGGTTGCCACTTTACTTAGTGAAGATATGAGAAGAAGTAACAAAGACACCCCATCCGGTCATGCTCTTGCCATTGTCAGCATCGAGAATAGAGGAAGAAGTCAGCATCGAGGCATAAATAATTACAATCGACTGTCAGAATCAGCTAGAAGATCACAGTCTAGAGAAAGAGAAGGCAATTGTTGGTTTTGTGGAAAATTTGGCCATGTCAAGAATGATTATAGAAAATACAATAAGGCACAAAAAAACATTTTGGACATCGGATCAAACATAGATAATGATAGAGATGATGCCATCTTAATTCTATCTACAAGTGACACAACATCTGAATCTTGGGTCCTAGATTCCGGTGCTTCCTTTCATGCCACTTCATGCACGGATTTGTTTATGAACTAGCAAGAAGGTGAGTTTGGAAAAGTTTATTTGGGGAACGATAATTCATCTAAAATTATTGGAAAAGGTGATGTTGTTTTGCATTTAGATGGAGGAGTTAAATGGCTATTAAGAGATGTTTGTCATATTCCTAAATTGAAGAAAATCCTGATTTCCATGAGTCAACTATATACAAAAGGCTTTCTCACCATGCTCATAGACAAATGGAAAGTCACTAGTCATTCTATGGTTATCGCAAAAGGCGATAAAGTGGGAAAAATTTATGTTGTTGAAACTATTGGTGAGGTGGGAGCTTCTATGACTCCTATGGGCAGCGATGTCTCTCTTTGGCATCAAATATTAGGTCACATGAGCAAGAAAGGACTTGAGGTTATGCTAAATTGAGATTAATTACCTAGTCTTCAATCCACAGATTTGGAGTTTTGTGAATATTGCCTTTGTGGGAAACAAAAATGGGTCAGCTTCTTGAAGAATGGTCATGACAAGAAGACAACACCTTTGGAGTTGATACAGTCAGACGTCTTTGGTCCTATGGAGGTAACCTCTAATGGAGGGGCGAATTAATTTGTCATGTTTCTTGATGATTATACAAGGAAGGTATAGATTTATATGATTTCTCGCAAATCTAAAGTGTTTTCAAAATTTAAAATTTTCAAAGCACTTGTTGAAAATCAAAGTGGTCATAAGATTAAATGCTTGAAAATGGATAATGGAGGACAATTTTTCTCTTTGGAGTTTGCAAATTTTTGTGCAGACCAAGGTATTTGGAGAATCCATATTGTCCCCTTCACTCCTCAAGAGAATGGTGTAGCGAAAAGACTCAACCGAACTATCCTTGAGAAAGCACGATGCATGCTTTCAAATGCTGGTTTAAGAAAGGAGTTTTGGGCTGAGGCTTGTAATATAGCTACATATCTAATAAATCAAAATTCCTTCATATCATTTGGATTTTGGTATCCCAGAAGAGGAGTGGTTGGGAAAATGAATTTCTTATTCTCATCTCCACATGTTCAATTGTCAAGAATTTGTTCATGCTCCTAAAAAAAATTATTCGGAGTAGGGATGTGGTGTTTAATGAATCAATGTTTCTAGCTATGGAGGAGGAAAAGCATGATAGGGAATATGTTCCCTCATCTGCATTTCATACTGATTCCTTCATCTGCATTTCATACTGATTCCTTTGTTAGTGAACACCTGCAACATGATCTACATACACCAAATTCTATTTAAAATCCTCCTTTCTCTTATCATACTGCTACTTCAAGTTCAAATGATGAACAAGAGGTAGATAATTCTTATGAAGAAATATGTATGTAGGTAGAATAGGGGATAGCACCATACACTATTTGTAATTCTCCTCATGGCGAAGGCAAAAATACTGCTTGGGACGATGTATATAATTCTCCTCTACCGGTCACCAGTTTGCCATGCTCCAAGGTGGAACCTCTTCATTCTGCGGCAGTAGCAAATAGGGTAGGCCAACGAAAATCTCACCATGGCTCGCGTAAAGAAGCAAACTCTGACTTGTATGGATTACAGAGCCCGCATGATGTAGTGTGTGGCTCACACGAAGAGGAGAATGAGAGCCTTCCTCATTCTGCGGCACTAGCAGAGAAGGAAAGCCCAGCGCATAATGTTGATGTGGATGAGCTTCCATGCTTGACACAAGATTCAATCTCCTCTGGCGCTGACAGTCTGCTCCAAAATTTGGGAATGCATATGCACTACGCAGTCCCATTCAACATTTGGAACCATAGCCCAATTCAATACCGCGCAGTCCTATACAAAATTGGGGTTGTCGTTCCTTTCTGTGGCATAGAGAAGAGGTGTTGTCCTCTCTCCAACACTCCCATTTATCTACCAAGCAGCACAAAGGATGCTTTGGTCACATGATTAATGAGGAAAATACTAAGCTTGATGGACAGAGACTGCAAAATGAAAAAGCTCAATCAATTAATCAAAATGATGTTCAAAGCAACATTGATTTACAGTTGAAACAGATTACTGATTCAAATCAGCATCAAGGTTTGAGGAGATCTACTAGACAAAGGCAAATTCTCTCAAAATTGTCTGATTATGAGTTACTATTTGCTGAAGAAGCAGAGCCTTCAATTCTTGTTTCAGATTTTTTAGACCTATCAACATTTAAAGATGCTCTCCAAGATGTCAACAGTGATAAATGACAAATAACAATGTATGAGGAGATGGATTCTTTACTCAAGAATCAAACTTGGGACTTGGTCTCTCTTCCACCAAATCGAAGACCACTTAGGAACAAGTGGGTATACCGGATAAAAGAAGAAGATGAAGGAAGAAAATGCTTCAAGGCCAGATTGGTGGGAAAGGGGTTTTATTAAGAAAAGGGGATAGATTTTAATGAGATCTTCTTACCGGTTCTGAAGATGACAACTATCTGAATAGTCTTGGGATTAGCACCAATGTGGGATCTTGAGTTGGAACAGCTTGATGTGAAGACCACATTCCTACATGGTGATGTAGAAGAAGAGCTATACATGGAGCATACTCAAGGATTTGTCAAGAAGGGACAAGAAAATCTTTATTGCAAGCTAAATCAGAGTTTGTATGGCCTCAAGAAAGCCCCAAGATAGTGGTATATAAAATTTAATTGCTTCATGGCTGAAAACAATATCACAAGATGTGAATCAGAACCATGTGTCTACTTCAATATACTTGCTAATGATGAGTTTGTAATTCTCCTTCTTTTTGTTGATGACATGTTAGTAGCTGACACAAATAAAAGAATAGTCAATGAGTTAAAGGAGAAATTGGCAAGAAAGTTTGACATGAAGAACTTAGGAGCAGCCAAGAAGATTCTTGGCATGACGATCACAAGAGATAGGAAGAAGAGAGAAATTACATTATCTCAAAAACAATACATTGATAAAGTTGTTGAGAGGTTTGACATAGCTGATGCAAAAGTTGCTCCTCTTCCTCTTGCTGGTCATTTCTGCTTAAGTTCTGAATTGTGTCCAAAAACACAGGATGAAAAGGATTTCATGGAGAAAATTATTTATAAATCTGCAGTTGGAAGTATTATATATGCAATGGTTTCTACCTGCCCTGACATTGCTCATGCGGTGGGAGTTGTGAGCATATTCATGAGAAATCTTGGGAAGGCTCATTGGGAAGCAATTAAGTGGATATTAAGGTATGTAAAAGGAACTTCAGATTATGCATTATGCTTTGGAGGAAATAAGGTTCAACTGCAAGGTTACATTGACTCTAATCTTCCCAAAGACTTGGATAAACAAAGGTCTACCAGAGGATATACCTTCATGTTTGTTGGAGCTGCTGTCAGTTGGGCTTCAAGGTTGCATAATTGTATTTCTCTTTCTTCAGCTGAGGCTGAATACTTGGCTCTTTTCGAAGGAGCAAGGGAAATGATTTGGCTTCAGTGATTGCTTGGTGACTTGAAAGTTCATCAATATGAGTATAATCTCTTTTGTGAAAGCCACAACGCTATCTTCATGGCTCATAATCATTCATCATAGCATCGCTCTAAACATATTGGCGCACATTCTCACTTTGTTCATCATGCAGTTGAAGAAGGAAAGTTGAAAGTTGTTAAAATTGATACCAAGGTCAATTCAACAAATATATTCATAAACGATGTCACCAAAGAGAAGTTCAAAAGTGAAAGGACTTCTCTTGGGCTTGTGAAAAAATGATAAATCAACATTTAAGTAGGGTATTTGATGATCACTTGTAGCATTGGTTGTCCTTTAGGTGGGAGTTTGTTGAGAAGTCAAGGCCAAAAGTCATAATAACTTTTGTCTCTTATTGTGACTCTTCAATTTTGAAGACTCTTCATTATGTAAAATTATTAGAGTCTTTATATATGTTGCTCCTACTCATTTGTAATTGTTATTTTTACATTAATACAATACTCTACAGTCTGGACGTAGCCACATTTGTGGTGAACCAGGATAGATCTCTATTATATGTATTTGTCTATTTTACTTTGTATCTACTGTTTATTCTTTCACATTCAAATCCTTTCAAAATCATGGGATTAGAAAGAATATTTTCCATCCTCTCCCATATCAAATGATTCTACCTCAAAAGGCTTTTTTAAGAGTAGTTCACCAACTCATTTGTTTTCATGGTGATAATGAAACCGATTGGTCTGTCTGACCTTCTCCAAACAACAATGTCCTTTTCAATTTTTTATTTCATGATGCGGATTTTATCTCATCTATATGAGCATGCCAATAGACATTCTACACTATACCATATTAAAGAAATAGTTAGGTTCTAGAATCAAGCCCACTTATATTCAATGACATAAAAAATAGGAGAGGAATATGTATGAAACAAAGATATTGTCAGAATGCGGGAGAGGAATTCTTGTATATAGCTAGAAAAGAGCCACGACTAACAAGGTGATAGATTTGTTTGAATTTTATAGGCTTTGTAGAGGGGAACCATTTGTCAACTACCTTTTAAGAAACTAAATGATTTGCTAATTAGTAGTGAATATTTTATTATGGTATTTTTGTGCTCCATCATCTTGTTAGATAAAATAGGGGAGTCGAAATCTTTGTTGTGAATAAGAAAAGGAAACTCATATTTCTTAGATATATGAATGTAGACTGATGACTAGCTAGTTATCATCTTTTAAACTTTAATTATTTGAAATAAATCCTATATGGTCACGAGATCAATGTGTGTTTCATGGCACATGTTGGTCTATTGGACAAATGTGCTATCATACAATTATTGTAGCATGTTACAAAGATTCAACTAAGGAAAAGATAGATTTTATTATGTAAATATTATGGTTCTCTTCATTGAAAATATCAATATTTTATCCAAGGCTTTTAGGAATTTAATGATGCTACCCTTTTTAATATAATGTTTGTTAGTAAGTTTGTCATGGAAATTTTTAATTTTAGATAATATTGTAAAATTTATTGTTAAGGATTCTTAGAGTATATGAGATTTCCTTCCACATTAATAATGAAAGTTTAATTGTGTTTTGATTAGTGTGGTTAAATGGTCAATATAGCTATAGCACAATTACAAATTACAAATGTTTTTTCTTTTTACAAAACTTATCTTAACAGTTACTATCTATATTTTTCATTTATTGCACAAGTAAATCTATAATTATCTACCTCATATGAGATCAAATAAATTTACTCATAACTTTAAAAGTGCATGAAAGACATGGTTTATAGATATTTTTCTATTTTATTCTAATTATTCTTATAATTTTGTCAAGGAAGAACTCCCCCAGGTTTGACCTAATCAAAGAATAATAAGATCTTGTCACTTTGACAGATACAATCTTAATAATGTATCTTTTGGTGATGAATTCTACTATTTTTTCATGGTAGGCTTATCTCCATTATAAAAAAAATTATATGTTAGTTATAGGAGTTCACTAAACAAGGATATTGAAAGCCAAAAAAGTGAACTTTATGACATAGTGGAACACTTTGTTCTCTCCTTTCTTGGACTGCTAATGTTTATAATGTAAGGGAGTTGGATACAATAAAAAAAACCTCCCAAGAAATCTTCAAACATTCTTTCAACAAAATACTGAAATTTGCCAATAAATTCTAAAAATGAGCTTATGACTTCAATCTTTATTTGTACAAGATAAAAATATGTTTACAACATGGTTTTCAGTCATTAATGGATTGATGGACAGAAACATATGTCCATTGCAACTACTAAAATTACCAAATACACTTTCTACAAACAAATCTCAACCTATATGCTTCTTGCACATTCAAACATTCGCATTCATACTACAATCACACTATTACTATGCAAACTCTAATTCAAAATGGTTGAATCTTATTTTGCTACTCCAAAAATGTAAAAACCTAATAAAAAACAAGTTTCTAACCTCTCAAAGAAGCTACGCCTATCCTAGAGGTATTTTCCCTTTAAAACCTTCAAAAACTAACTCCATCAAATGAGATTTTTCAATTTAAAACTATTGATGAAATTAAATTACCTTTAATTTCATGTCATTTTCTTCTCCCAAAATGGTGTGCCAGTATATTTCTACTATAAAAAATTAAGAAACATCAAGAGAATGCTTCACAATTTCATTCATTCAATTTCATAACAAACCAATAAAGATAGGAGTTACATTTTTCCATTTTCCACCAAAAGCACCAGATTAGAGAAAAACAATTTTTTCTTGCCATGGGAACCCACTCCTCAGCTCCTATTTTTTAGGAATGTTAAAATAAGTTTGAAAATCCTTTTCCTCAAAAAATTCAGTGCATCCCTTTTCCTTTTATGGGAATTTTGAAATTTATTACATTGAAATTGCCAATTTTTGGACAATTTCCATATTGCCATTTTCTTGAAATATGAATTTGACCATACATGAAATTGGAATAAAATGTCATCAAATTCTTCCCACAAATAAGATATTGAAATATAATCAAAGTCAATCCAAAATTACAAAAAAATGCAAAAATTGCCAACCTTCCATGAATGGTCCAGCATCAGACATCCATGGTAGAGGATAACTGATTCTATCACTTCTGATGAGGATATCAAACATGAATAAAATTATCCTTTGAAAATAGATATGAATCCCCTATTTATCTTCTAATCCATTTCACCAAGTACTCTATGTATTGGTTTTTCTTGGTGTTCATTTTCACCCCGTTCTCAAGAATTGTTTCAATCTCATCCTTCTTTGAAGTAGCTATTGATGTTTGTTATTTTTTCCTACTATACCCTCATCACTTTCAGCCTCATAAAATATGGTTAGATCATAAATATTTAAAATAGAGGAAATATTAAGTTCACATAGCAATTCTACCTCTTAGGCATTACCAAAATTATATTTTCTTACAAGTCTACAAAGCTTAAAGTTCTTCATTTTCAACTAATTCTAAGTGCCCACTAAAAATATTTATTTTCTAAAATTAGCCATCACCTCATTACAAACCTAAAATTATTATTTTCTTATATTCAAATCAGTGTTACTCTTGTATAGAAAATTCATTTTATTGATGTGATTTATTACCTCTTCATGTAGCTTCTTTATTGATAAGAAAAATCCGTTCAATCTGCAATTTTATTTTGAAAATTTTCAATCTTATTAAAATCTTAAACAAATCTTTAATTTCTTTTAAAAATTATTTGGAATGGGTATTTACTTGTACTTCTATTCACCAAGTTGTTATAGGCAAATTTTGATTGAGGTAGGATTAAATTGGGACCTCTTTAGCTTGTCTCAAACTAGGCATCTCAATAGATTTCCCAAGCTCCTATTCACCACCTTTGTTTCATAATTTGTTTGAATATGGTAAGCTCATAAAGGATTAAATTAGTTCCTTGCTTCTTCCATAAGTTCTTTCAAAAGTATCAAACAAACTTTGTGTCTCTATTTGAAATAATGCTTTGTATATGTCCATGTAACCTCACTATTTTTGTAAAAAATAAATTTACAATATGGACAACATCATTAATATTTTTGCATGGTATAGATTGAACCATCTTTAAAAATATATCTATGCAACAAATATATTTAATTTTTTTCTCTTTGTGTCCTTGGAAACCCAAGAACAAAATCTATAATAATATCCTCCCTTGGCCTCTCAGGCACAAGTAGTGGCTAATATAAACCAATGTTTTGACTTGAACCTTTGGAAACTTGTCATATCCTATGACATCAAAAATATTTATGGAATTGAGGTCAATAATACCTTTTTGGACAACAAGCTCTATAGTCTTATCAAAACCAAAATATCTTGCAAGACCTCGACTATGTTTTTCTTTGATCAAATTCACTCTTATTGAACTTCCTCGAACACATGATTGATTAACTCTAAAAAAATACCCTATTGGAAATAATCTAACCACTTGGTCCAATTTTCCACAATAGGAACCTTACAAGCCTTCCATATCTCTTCAAAGTTTGGATTTCCTTTATAGGACTCCTAGATATCATATAAACCAACAACTTCAACATACATTTCATTCAACAAATTTTGCCTTCTATTTAAAGTATCTACAACCATTCTAGACTTCCCACTTCTATGTTTCAAATAAAATATGTAAATTTATAATATTTCTACCAATTTCACATGTATTTGAATCAACTTCCCTTTACTATTAAAATATGTAAGTGCTTGATGATCCTTATACAAAATACCTTATTAGGCAAGAGATAGTGTCTCCATTTCTTAAGTTCTTGAATAGTAGCATAAAAATATTTATCATGAACTGAATACTTTTTCTTAGCATCTTTTAAGTTTTCACTAAAGTAGGCAATAATTTCACCTTATTGGTTTCAAACAATGCCAATAGCATTACCACTTGCATCACAATCAACTTAAAATATGTTGGGGAAATATAGAAGTGCTAACATAGGATGTTTTGTCAATTTTGCCTTCAAAAGATCAAAGATATTTTCTAACCCTGCAGTCCACTTGAAGTCCTTCTTATCACCTGTCATATTATGATTTAGTGTTGCACATATGCTACTGAAACCTTTAATAGAATTTTTATAAAAACTTGCGAATTTCTTAAAAATAAGTCTCACATGCATCAAATGTTCTTCTAGTTTCCTACAAAAGATGAAAATAGACCAAGATAAAAAAAAATTACAAATCTTCCAACAAACTATTTCAATGCCTCATTCATAAATTTCATAAACATAGTACGTGCATTAGTTATCCCAAATTGAATGACCAACCCCTCATTTAAACTTTCCTTAGTCTTGAAATATGTCTTCCATTCATCTCCCTCTCTAATCTAAATTTTATGGTAGCCACTCTTCAACTAAATTTTGGTGAAGTACTTAACTCCACTCTTGTAATCAATGATTTCATCCATCTTAGGAAATAAAATCTATATTTGACGATAATCTTATTTATGGGTCTTGAATTAGTTCACATTTTCCAATCTCTTCCTTTCTTAGGTGCTAAAATAGAAGGCACTACACTCTGGCTCAAACTCTCTTTGATCAAACTCTTCTTCAGCAAATCAGAAAGTTCTCTATTCAATTCTTCACTATCTGTAGGAGACATTCGATGGGTTGCACCTTGTTTGGTAAAATTGCTCCTAGTATCAAATCATTTTTATGGCTGATCTTTCTCACTGGTAGGAGTCCTTCTACCACATTATATGAGAACATATCCTTAAATTCTTTTAACAAATCTAAAATGCCCATAGGGACATCTTCCAGATTTTCCCTGTTAGTCTTAGAAGTCAAAGAAATAAATCTTTATCAAGTCTTATACCATCTAATGATTTTATTACATCCACTAAATTAAATTTTACCTTACCACAAAAATGAATCAAATCCTCTTTCAAAAGTTTCAATTCACATTTAGCTCTATTCTCAGTTATTGTGCAAGTATTTGCAAAACTATTGTTTATTGTTTTCTTATCATACTACCATGGCCTTCCTAACAAATAATGACATGCATTTATAGGAATAATATCACATGATATTTCATCAAAATAATATCATATCTTAAACTTTCCCATAAATTTATTACTAACCAAAAGATTTTGATTGTCTTGTACCTGTTATACACTGAATTTGCGCCTCTGATCTCAAGCTCTCTTGGTCTTGATAATCCAGTATAACATGGGAATCATCTCAAGGTTGTGGGACCTTATGCTAACCGAGATGAGACCTCCAGGT
>MU227187.1:950744-984617 GCA_018584345.1 Thuja plicata | reverse complement strand
CTGAACCATTCAAGAGCTTTACCTTTTAGAGATGCTGCTAATAGCTTGGTGGCTACATCCTCTTGAGTGATATTGTGGATGCTACAGATGGTAGTCACATCTCTTATGTGCTCAAAGGCTGTGGTCTGCCCCTCACCAGTGAAATTAGGCAAACTCTTTAATGCCACTAGGGATACATCATGATGCACTGCAAAATTTAATGGGCTCCCTTGATTGAAGGGTGCAAAGGCAAAATTTCTAGCCATTGGAGGGGCTGAAACTTGAAGATTCACAAAAATATTAGCTGTGCTTGAATCTTCCTCTTCTAGATCTCTGGTCAGAGATCTTCCTCTTCTTCTATGATGAACAATAAGAGGTCTCCTATCTAATGAATCAGGAGGTGTAGACTGAACTCTCCTTGCAGGGGACTCCCTTTGAGTTGACCTGCCTTTGTGACTTCTCTTGAAAGGAAACTCTAAAAAATCAGTAGGCTTAGAGCTCCTAGTTGCAATCTTTCTCATATATTTTAAATAGGGTCGGTCTGAAACTTTGAAACCAGTGGAGTCGCCAGATATACTTGTTAGAACAACTTCTTAAAAGTTTGTATTATGTAACCTGCATATCAGAGATAACATAATATTCTCCAATGAACTTCTTTTACTGTCCCACCGGGCGTGCCAGAATTGTTATACACTGAATTTGCGCCTCTGATCTCAAGCTCTCTTGGTCTTGATAATCTAGTATAACATGGGAATCATCTCAAGGTTGTGGGACCTTATGCTAACCGAGATGAGACCTCCANNTTCTAGGCTGGTTCCTCTTGGATAATCACCTTAATTTTCTTCTTAAATAGGAAAGTAAATCTTTTGAGGGAAAGGGATAGAAGGATTGCATGAAAGGGAA
Source organism: Thuja plicata (assembly GCA_018584345.1). Taxonomy (NCBI): domain Eukaryota; kingdom Viridiplantae; phylum Streptophyta; class Pinopsida; order Cupressales; family Cupressaceae; genus Thuja; species Thuja plicata. The sequence goes on along the minus strand of MU227187.1, from coordinate 983,735 downwards.
ATGACTGAAAGCAAACTACCTACTAGGTGATGCACCGAAATTAGGGCTTGGATCTTAGTATAGAGGAATGAAACCAATGGAGGAAACAGGTCTAATAAGTCACAACTCACTAGATAGGCTTGCATAAGTATTTCATAGGAAGGCTTGAACATAAGACTCGACCTATGACCTGCAAACAAACATCCTTTTCTGCAACCAGGTGTAGGAGTGAGACAAGACTGCTAGGGGCTGAAGTATACCCACAAAACATCTAAATCAGATCAAACACAATAACACATAGACTTGCAGAAAATGAGAAGAAATAGGAACCCCAATGTCCATTAATAACATTCATAAGCTTTGAGCCAATAAGAGATAGCACAAACCAGGAAGCATAGGGATATGAAGGATTATCACAAAGTACTTCCAACAGCTTGCATGATCAATGACAAGATTACAGAATGTAAAAGTCAGAGGGAAGAAAGAATGCCTCAGATAACTCCAAGAGAGAACAAATTCTCTTTACAAAATGCCAAAATCTAAGCACTAAGGCTCTCAAAAAACTCTTTATACTCCCATGCACACAGGCAGGAGTCCAAAAACCTAACTAGGGTTACAGATTTACAATGTACTAATTGACCCTAGGACAAATTCTAATCTGGCCAGTAAATGTGCACCAAGTGAATCGATCAGATCAGATTTCCTTTCTAACTTGCACCCATCCCTGTACTTGATTACACATCATGGACAAGCAACCTGGATAAAATCAGCTATATTCAGCAACTAAGTCTCTGTCATGAATGCCCACCAACTGATCACAGTACCCCAGGATGGGAAGTGACCCTTGACGGCTGCCGCTCAAATTCTCATCAATGAGCCATCGATCATGACCATGTCCTCCTCGGCCAACTGCAACTGGAGAGAAATAACTTCGTGATGGGACTCTGTATCTCCTCTCCACGCTCTGAATCTTCTGTTTTCTTCACCGACATGGAACAAATCTATTCCAGGGATGAACAGACTTCCTGTGCATGGTCTCTCTACAATTAGACCCTTCTGATCAGCCCTGGAACACGAGCACGGAGGAACCATGGCTGCCGAGCATTCACAGTGCCAAATCTGCCGCCAAAGCTTCAAATCCAAAGTCCTGCGACCTAGCGACCAACGGCTAGTCTGGTTGTCGCGAACACTTTACCTTAACCTTGGTTTAATCTCCAGAATAGGCGACAATGGTCTTTTTTACCTTTGTTTAACCCGAGCTCAGATCCAGTGACAAGGCGACTGTGAAAACTCAAAGTCGCGAGGCATTTCACTTAACTCATCATTCTTTCTGCGACCATGCGCCTAACTGCTACCTCAGACCGCCACGGCTAGTCGCTTGATCGCCAGATGTTATCTTTCTGTCTCGAGACCATGCGACAAAGCCTAGTCGCCAAGTTAGGGAATCCCTCTTACCAGTTAGCATGTGCCTTTAACCTTTCTAGCGACATCCTGACTACCCCAAGGCGCTGAGTCGGGAGTACTTTTCACGTAGGGAAATTTCATCACCAGAATTGGAAACCACCGTTGGATCCTCTGTGTTTTGCATCAGACGGATGGCATTTAATCGCTTAAAAACTGAGGCTGCCCTTAAATTATCCAGCGATCCTGCGACTGAAGGGAAAAGAAAACCTAGTCTCGAAGTCGCGTGATCAATTTCCTTTGTCTGGCGATTACCCGACCAACATCAGCATCCATCCACCATATGACACATGTCACACAGCCATTGATTAACCTGTTGCACACTGGGGAAGCTGAGTCATCGTGCTGCTCTAGCGACAAGGCGACCGAGTAAATTTACTAACATCAAACAGCTAGTCGCGGGGTCGGGAGTGTTATCTCTTAACTGCCATTTTATCATGAGACCACGCGACTGGGGAAAAGCTTAACTGTTTGTCACGGCTGGATCAAGCGATCATGCGACATGAAGTAGATCATGAAGTCGGAAGACTTTTCTTTGACTGTTGAATTCTTCACATGACTTCACGACTGAAGGTGGACCCCTGCTTTGGAACATATCATCCCGCGACATCCCGACTGAGGACTAATTGCTAAGTCTGAGAACAAAGGAGGGATATTCTAAAATGTCACCAGACTAAGCGACAAAGCAAAAAGCGAAGTCGGGAGATAAAAGGGAATATTCGCCCAGGGCAAAGTGATCAAGCGACTTGGAAAATAAGCACATGCTCTTAGTGATGGGAAAAAGTAACTGCGAAACATAAGAGCCAAGGCTTAGGGTTATTACCTCATTTAAAACATGAAGGAATTAGGGTTTTCAGGGCTTTAAGGGTTTTAGCAAGGACATGAAGCCTGGAAAATAAGACAGAGGAAGCAAGACAAGGCAAACCAGGTCAATTTCTCAGAATGGGAAAATTCGGGCAACAGTACCCATGATATCCAGTATGGATTTAGATGTCTTCTTTTCTCAAGATTCAAATTTGTCACCATTTCTTTAGACATAATATTATCAATGTTCCCACCATCAATGATGAATATTTCAATCCGTCCCTTCACATTTACATTGTGTCTTGAATAATTTCTTTCTTTGAGATACTTCATTATCTTCATTTACCAGTGCTCTTCTTGTCATCAATATTTCACTTCCTTCAAATTCCTCTAAATGTGAGAAGCATGCATATTCTTCCATAAAGTTTTTTGTTGTATTCTAATTTTCTGATTTCATTCTTGGTATTTCCTCTTCATTAGTACAATAATATGATTTATGACCCTCTTATCCATACATAAATAAGCTCCATTGAAAGTTCATGTTCTTAAATCCCTAACCAATCTTCCTCTAACTCTCAAATTTTGATCTATATAACCACATGAGTCATTATATCTCTGAGTTTGTATGCTTCCCTTCTCTCCATTTTTCTAATTCTTTTAATTTTCATCCTCCTTGTAACTTCTTCCTCTAGTCCTTCCTCCACATGATCATCCTTTTTTCTTATTCTCATATATTTTGTTCAATCTTTCTTCACATTTTAAAGTAGTTTGGTATGCATCTTCCTTTGTGAAAAATGCCATCAAATTCCTTTCCTCTTATATGATTGGCCTCAATCCACTAATATATCTTTTAACCTTATCCTTAGTTTCCCTAGCATGTCATGAAATAATTAGGGTCTTGTGATACTCCTTAGTATATTATTTCACTATTTTTGCTCCTTGTTTTAACCCTTGCATTTAATAAGAAAATCCAACTCCTTGTTATAACCCTTGTATTTTTTTGAGAAACTCCAACAATTAATCTATTGAAATAAACTCTATATTAATTTTTTTCCACCAGTATATCCTATTTATAAATGCGATCTTTTACTTTTCTTCCCCTTCCCATTTAAATTTCTCTCCAAAAAATTGAGGAATGTCCTTTCAATCTAGGTTTTGTAAAGCTAACTCTATGATGGTATTTAATTTATTTGAATTCAGAATACTCTTCCATTTCATTTATTTAATCTATCAATTCTTCTAGATTTAAATTTTAGCTAAAGTTAGTAACTAAAACCCTTTCTTTTTTCCACATCTGTGATAGTTAAAAAAATAATGGATTGTTAGATACAATAGCTACATTTATTTTATCACTTGTTTCATTTGCTTGGCTGACAATGTTTTAGGCTTCTTCTTCACTTTCTGGTTCTCTATTTATTTTCAGCCCTCTTCTAATTTCTTCCTATAATATTTAAACTTTCCTTCTCATGGATATAAAATCATAATTAACAGAAAAGTTTCTAAATTATCCTCTCCCTCTACCCTTGCAACATGGGGCTCCTCTGACATACATTTTTCTCAACACTTACAACCTTAATCCTAGTGCAAATTGCATCTATTTGGTCAATATATTTACATAGATAAAATCACTTTGGTATAATACGAATGATGTTATGTGGTTAAATATATACTAAAACCCTCTTAAAATCCCCTGAAAACTCCTTCAATCAATCTTAAGACAAAGCAATTAAATTTTTTAGTAAATTCTGAAAATGAACCTTCAACTTCAATATTTATTTGGACAATATAAAAGTCTGATTACAACATAGTGTTTATTCATCAATGTATTTATGAAGATAAACATATGTCAATTAAAAGTACTGAAAATTATCAAACACATTTTCTATGAAACAAAATCTCAAGCTATATGCTTCATGCACATTCAAACATTCACATTTGCACTACAATCAAACTCTATTACTATGAAACTTCAAACTAGAAATTGTTGAATGATATTTTTTAGTCCAAAAACTTCAAAACCTGCAACAAATTAAATTTCCTACCTCATGAATAAGCTACACCAACTTAGAGGTCTTCTCAATTCAAACCCTTCAAAAACTAACTTTATCAAATGGGATTTTCTATTTTAAAATTATCAATGAAATGAAATTACCTTTCATTTCATACCATTTTGTTCTCCCAAAATGGAATGTGATTACTATTTTTCTACAAAAAATGTGGGAAAATTCAACAATATGCTTCACAATTTTATTCCTAAAATTTCATAACTTCTCAATAAAGATTGGATTTACATTTTTTTATTTTTCACCAAAAGCACCCAAATTAGAAAAAAATAGTTTTCGCATGCTATGGGAACAAACTCACCCCTACTTTTTAGAAATGTTAAAATAATTTTTAAAATCCCTTGCCTCCAAGAAATCAATACATCCCTTTTCCTTTTTAGGCATTTTGACATTTATTACATTGAAATTGCCAATTTTTTTACAATTAATGTAGTGCCATTTTGATCCCTTGAAGATGAGTTTGAGCATACATAAAATTGGAACAAAATTTCATCAAACGCTTCCCAAAAAAATGAAATTCAACCATAATGAGCTTCACTCCAAAATGACAAAGAAATTCAAAAATCCAAATGCCATCTTTTTAGTTAATGTAGGATTGCCAAGCTTCAATAGATGTGCCTACATTAGTTGAAGAATGTATTGGCGGTGAGTAATTAAAAATATATATAATCCCTTATCATATATTGTGATTCATGGTTTTCCTCAAACAATCAAAATTGGATATCTAAAAATAGTTCAAAAGTAACTATTGTGTTATTGTGGTAGTCATGGTTCCCATATGTGCACTCTAGGTCAACGCTTTTTAAGGTGAAGTTTTATATTATTGTGCCCTTTAGTTGGAAGAAAAAGTATTTTTTCTTGTACATGAGTATTACTTTAGAATTGTAGTTTGGCTTCTTATAAGATAATTGTTTGTACCCATGAGCCCTAGAATTGGATTTAAGAGTGTGAAAGCATAAGGTATCCCAATTAGGGATGCTCTAGTATTTATAAGTATTATGACAAATCCATCAAAAATAATTATGACCTTGCCAATAAATAATGAGAGATGGTTCTTGATATAAAAATAATAGAGGAACTAGAATATAAATGATCTCAATGAAATCCCATAGTATTTACAGAGAATATATCATTGTTTTTTTTTCCTTTATAAAAAAACACAACGAAAAGTAAATCACATGAATGGGATAGTCATCATATTTAGGTATTCTTCGTGAGAAGATAATAAGAAGAGGCTCATTAAAATTATTTTATTTATCATAAATTTTAATAGACTCTTCAAGGCAAGGTGTAGTAGGAGATGAATGTTTAGGAGAATCCAAAGATGAAAGGGAGGAAAAATGAATAGGCATAAAAAAAATACACTCACTAGGTAGACATTATAAGAGGTGAAATCACTCAATGCATCACAAAATATTTACAATACATGATTAGCCAAAAAAAAGGAAAATAATTATCATAAATTTTTTAATATCAACAAAGAAAAGTCATCTCTACTACATGTTGACTCACAAAATTTGTGAAGCTAGAGACAAAAATGGAGAGAGAAGCGGGAGAAGCTGGTGGAGCGAGAGGAGAGGGAAATTCAAATGTAGGTAGGAAATAGTCCTCACAGATGTTGGACTCTGCAGCGGGAGGAGGTGATGGCGGAGCTCTGGAAGACTAAGGCAAGAAAGACACAGAAAACAAGGATAGGTGCCCATGTGAAAGACATAGGGATCAAGGAAAAGAGGAGGTGTGGTCTAAATCCTCAGAATAGTCAGAGACCTCACATGGTGACAAGGAGGATTATTCTTGGTATCATCCTTGGTCAACTTTATTCGGGACTAAACACACAGGAAAGTCCCTTTTTCTAGCTATAAAATATCTATCTGTTAAGGAAAAGGGAAAGTATGCTATTTCTCTACTAGATGAGGTCATAGACCATAATATTGTAACAATTTCCCTCACCTTGGTGGGAAATTTTGTAGGCTCCAAGCCTAATATTGATTTTCTTAGAGCCATTACCAAGAGAAAATGGAATTTAAAGGGCTAAGTTGATATAAAAGCTATGGAAAGGGGTTTTTTTTATCTTTTGAGTTTTTGTTTCATGAAGACTATACCAAGATCCTTTGTGCTGGGGCATGGGCCATAGGAAAATTGACGCTAGCCCTACAAAAATGGACCCCTAATCTGGACCTGAATGACTCATTTTACATGCAAGCTCCAGTTTGGGTTAGGTTACCTGAACTCCCTCTGGAGTTCTAGCATGAAGATGTCTTTGCAGGTTTGACGAGCTCCTTTAGTGATCTCCTATCAATTTACCCAGTGTCAGTGCATAGAAGGTGCCTCACCTATGCAAGGATCTACATAGGTGTCGAAGAAGGGAAAGATATGCCAGAGGTCATAGAAATCCATTCAAAGTTAGGAAACAAATTATAGAAAATGGAATATGAAAGCGTGCCTTTTGTGTGTTTTTATTGTAAGAAGGAAGGACATATGGCAAGGAAATTCCCACCTCTCGCAAAGGAGAAAGCTAAGAAATCCCAAAATCCAGAGGTAAAACCTAAGGACCTTACTAGTGATGCCTCCATCTCGGATAATCATGGGGGACTTCAATACCCCTCAAAAAGTCAAGGAGAAACAGGGTGGGCTAAATACAGATCTTGATAGTAGGTAGGATCTCATGGACTTTATAAATGATCTAGCACTGCTAGATGTGGACCTTAAGGGGGCTAATTTTACTTGGAGAAATAGGAGAAGAAGGAGTGATTGCATACAACTTTGGCTGGACAGAGCCCTAATAATGACTGATTGGTTGAATTCCTACAACAATAAACTATCCACTCTGGTGAGAATTGGCTCAGATCATTCCCCCATCTCACTAATCCTTGACCTGCTTATCAAACAAAGGTACTTTCCCTTAAGATTTGAAAGAATGTGGACCACCCATCCTAACATTAACTTTAAAATCCAGGAATGGTGGAATATCGAGATAAAATGCTTAGCTATGTTCAAAGTTGCCAAAAAACTTAAAAATGTCAAGGTTAATATAAATATCTAGAACAAGAAGGAGTTTGGGGACATCTTTTCCTGTAAAGAAAAGGCCATCTCAGACCTTGGACAGATTCAAGATGAAATCCAAAGAGATGAGTATGATGAGTCTAATCTCACTCTCAAAAAACCAAAGCTCTTAGAGTACCACAATGTGATAGGAAGGGAGGAATTGTACTGGAAGCAAAGGTCTAGATCCATATGGCTGAAGGAGGGGGACCAAAATACTCATTTCTTCCACCTCTCAACTATGAGATACAGGGATGCTAAAAAAATCACCAACATCAAAAGAGGAGACCAAATAATGTAGGAAGACAAAGACATCTCTTCGACGGTTGTCGACTTCTTTAAATCCCTTCTGTCTAAAGATCTCCACTTGTCTAAGCAGGACCAGGTGAATATTTTGAACAAAATTTCTTCTATCATTTTAGAGCACCAAAACAAAGCCTTGTGTGCTATCCCCAACATGGATGAAGTTAAAAAATATCTAGACTCCCTTCCAGGTGACAAGGCCTGGGGTCCTGATGGCTTCCCCATGTTCTTCTTTCACAAGTTGTGGGAAGTTGTCAAATTTGATCTGGTCAAAGCAGTGCAGGAATTCTTTAGATCCAAGAATCTTCTTAAAAAACTTAATTCAACCTTTCTAGTTCGCATCCCAAAGGTTCCAGGGGTGGATACCATGGATATTTTCAGACCCATTAGCCATTGTAACTCATTCTATAAGATCATTTCAAAAGTTATCACTATCAGAATTCTCAGTGTGCTCCCCTCCATCATATCTCTCCAAGAGTTGAGTTTTTTCCCAAGAAGGCAAATCTTGGACTCTATTATGGTAGTTCCCAAGGTGATTCACTCTCTTGAAGCTGGGAATAGGGAAGGTTTCCTTCTCAAGATCGACTTGTCCAAAGCCTATGACAGGGTGGACTGGTCTCTTTTGATGAAAGTGTTGACATCTTATGGGTTCAATGGTAAATTTTTCCTTATCATCTATTAGCTTATCTCTTCGCCCTCCTTTTTTGTTCTAGTTAATGGCCCCCCCTCAGCTTTTTTCAATGATTTCAGGGGCTTGAGACAAGGGGACCCCCTATCCCCTATACGCTTCATTATATTGGCTGATTTCTTGGGCAGATCAATCTCAGCTCAAAAGATTGTTGGTGAACTGAAAGGCATCAAGCCATCCTCTGGTCAATCCATTTTCTCTCATAAAAAATTCATTGATGATACCATATTAGGTGGGGAAACCTTGGTGACTGAGGCTAGGGTGGTTAGAAATATTCTGGATTCTTACATTAAAGCCACTGGCCAATAAATCAATTGGAACAAGAATTCTTTATTCTTCATCAATACTCCTGAGTCCAGACAAAGGAGAATGGAAGAAATTATTGGCTATGGTACTGGCTCCCTTCCTTCAACCTACTTGGGCCTCCCTCTTGGATCTAAACCCCCAGAAGAGTTTTGGAACAAACTTATTGACACATTCAACAAAAAATTGGTTGGGTGGAAGGGCATCACTCCCAGTCAAGAAGGAAAGATCCAACTAGTTAAGTCCACTCTCCAAAACCTCCCCACCTATGCCCTTAGCCTATTCTCAATCCCGGCTAAATTGGTAGAATCCTTGGAGAAAATTCAAAAAATATTTATGTGGACATGAGGGGAAGAGAATAAACGCATCCCTTTGATTGCGTGGGAAAAAGTTTATCTTCCCAAAAGGGAAGGAGGTCTGGGAATCAAAATGTTAAGGCCCTTTAATAAGGTGCTTCATGGGAAAGGGGAATGGCATGATTTATATGAGGAAAAATACCTACCTAATGCCTCTCTAAATGAGTTCTTTGAGAATGAAGAAATCCCAAAAGGGTCCTATATTTGGAATGGTCTTCTTAATGCTAAAGAGCTAGCTAAGTCTAAAGCAAAATGGAAAATTGGTAACGGTCACTGTATTAGTTTCCAGAATGACAATTGTCTCATGACTAAGCCCCTAAAAGACATTGATAATTTAAATCAATGGAAGGAGTTCTGCATCTTGCTTTTTGGGGAAAGGGTCAACAATTACAAAGAGGGGAACTCCTAGGTGAACCTGGCTTCTATTTGCATGGATTTAACACCATTAACCATGGCCCTCAATGCTATCTCTCTTTCTCAGAATCAAGATAATTTGATTTGGGAAGACTCTCCACATGGCTCTTTTACTATTGCCTCTACTTACTCTGCCCAATTTTATCTGGGAGCCTTTCCTTTTTGGGCGAAAGCTTGGTTACGTGGCCTCATCCCAAAAATCAATGTGTTTTTCTAGCTTTTGCTCCAAAACCGTATCCTTATTGTCAATAAATTTTTCAAACATGGAATCCCTATCCCCAACATGTGTGTTCTTTTTATGTTCCAAGCAGAGTCTATGGATCATCTTTTCATCTGCTACCACTTTGTTAGCTCTATTTGGAATTTTTTCATGTTGCTCTTTGGCCTCCATTGGTGTTTCCCTATCTCTATGCAAGATCTATTCTCTCACTGGACCTGGCCGTCAAAAAATTGCCTTCCACAAAATCTAGTCCGAAGTGCTCCCTCACCTCTGTTGGGGCATATAGAAAGAGTAAACAATCATATCTTTAGAGAATGGAGTGCTAACCCCAAAATCATATTTGAAAAAATCCATCATGCTCTATTGGAAAACTTTGTTTTGTGTGGCAATACTAATCCTTTTGTAGGTGCTGGTATAGCTGACTCTTCAGACCCCAAGAATACCATGGACATCAGATAGAGCTGCACCTCGTGCTGCCCACCGGAAGGTTGGTCCAAAGCTAATTTTGATGGCGCGGCCAAGGGAAATCTAGGGAAGGCGGGAAGTGAAGGAATTATTAGAAATTTCTATGGTCAGGGTATTGATGTCGTTAGCTTCCCATTAGGCATTCAAACCAACCATTTCATGGAAGCCAGGGCAGCCCTCCAAGTGACAAATTTAGTGTATGACTTGGGTATTAAACAAATATGGTTAGAAGGTGACTCCCAAAACATTATTAACTGTCTTAAAAATCCTCACTCTCATTCGTGGACAATTTCCAACATGATTGAGGAGACAAGGAGCCTGTTGAATACCTTTGAAAGGGTACATATTAGCCACGTATATAGAGAAGGCAATCATGTTGCCAACTAGTTTGCCAATTGGGTGATGCATTGTGAAAGGCAGACACGCTAGCTTTATGGAGGAGGTCTGCCATGTGAAGCTTTAGATATTGTGGACTATGACCGAATCCACGGGAGGGAGGGACACATAGAAACTAATCATGATAGTGAAAGCTCAGAAAGGTAATGGAGTCACCATAAATGGTAAGTATGAGATAGGATGGAAGGGAAATAATTACAATCAAAGCTCACACACTTACTGGGTTATCAAAAACAAAGATGTTGCTTCTAACTCAAGGCAACACAGAAGACCATTCTAGATTTATTTGGAAAATGTTGGTTTTAGTAGAGATTTTCCCCTATTTGAGCATTACCCTCATGTGATGGGCAGAGAAAGACATAGAAGGGAGCCTGGAAAGGATAGTAAAAAATGGTAGAGGTGAGCCAAAGTTTGGAAACATTTTCTTAATGGTGGGATCTCTACCTTTATCGAAAGGCTCCATGGTGGGAAACATTTTATGAATAGATTGCTTGTCAAAAATTTGAATGAAGGTAGCATCGAGATTGAGGGAAAAAAGTTTACGATGACTAAGGAGGTCACATCTATGTTCACTGGGATCCTGATTGTTGGCAAAAAATTCTACAGAGACCGAAAGATCTCAGACACTACAATCAGCGAATATGTTAGCAACAAGAAGGAAAAGAATGAGCTCACCAAAGTCGGCACCCACTACCTACCTGACGGGCTAAAGATTCTGTGGAGGTTTGTTCTCTAGGCCATTATCTAGTACATCACCCTCGATACTAGGTTTGATAGAATCTGCACCTACCATTTTGTATTTCTGAATCATTTCTGCCATGGTATCAAGGTGTCTATTCCCTTTTATTTATATGCCTCTATAAATGAGAACATTAATGGGTATAGAGAAAATGCTATTTCTAACACTACCCTACATGAAGGGCTTCTTCTGTTGATTTATGAATACTTTAAGGATCAAATATTGGGCAAGGAAATTGGTTAGAAAGAGGAGAGGGAGGCCTCGGGGTCTGATTATATGCCTTCAGATATGAAGGACAGTGAGGGCTTGCATTCTGATGAGAATGAGGAGCATGTAACAAAGAAGAACTAATAGAGCTCGTCATCAAAGAAGAGGAAAGGTATCCAGAAGAAAGTTAATAAAGAGATCATGGTTACCCACAAAAAAAATAAAGCTATGATTATTTCTTTGGATGAGGAATATGATGAGAATGAGGAAGGTATGGAATCGGAAGGAGAGGAGGGAATAACTACCAGGAAAGGTAGAATGAGGAAGCACACTATGCCTGCCAAACTCCAAAGCAAAAAGGAGAAAGAAAGGGATGTGAGTGTTGAGAGGAAATCTATGGAGGACAAGATAGGAAGAGCTTCCCCTATTTTAGACTCCAAACCCCAAAATTTGGGCAAGGACCAGGAAAAAGATTTCAGCTATTATATGGCCGATAAGGGAAGGATTGTTGGGTGGAGAGACTTCAACATTAAGTTGGAAAAAATAGGTATCACTAGAGAAATTATAAACCCTAAAGTCAAAGAAAGTGAAGGCAGACAGATTAAGGTGGAAGAATTTATTGACCCCTCAATGGTGGTACTAAGCGACAATACTAGGGAATTTGACTTGAACCTGCTCAACAACACCAAAAACAACATGTTAGATAATTGTAGAATAATCAAATGGCTCTACCATGAAGTTGAGGACCTCAAAAAATGGTTCACGGAACCAACAAGGAGAAAAGGGATGGAGAGGATGAGGAACAGAGGAATCTGAGCATCTGAGTCAAGCAGATGGAGGACAACATGACCAAGGTGGAAACCACTCTCAAGAACATAGCTAAACAAAGCTCTAACATCCTTAAACAGAACAAAGAACACACCAACACCAGCATTGAGAAGCTGGAGGAGGGAATGGATGCGGCAAGCAATGAGGTTGAAACTGATCAGAACATTGATCAGCGACTTGGGAAAAGAACTAGGGCCATAACCAAGAAGACTAAGGAAAAGGATGGGGAGAGTACCATCCAGAAAATCAAGGAATCGACAGCCAACAAGGAGCTTCTTGAGGCCAAGGTGACCACTCTTATGGTGGACCTTTCTTAGGGCCCCTGGGCATTTATGCTACTTTCAGGTTTTATCTACTTTTTTAGAAGCTTTAGCTGTTCTTTTGTTCTGCCCTTTAGGCCTTCTCTGCTCTTTGCTCCGAACTATATTTTATTGTTTTTAATGTTTTTTTTCTCTAAATACTTTGTTTCGGGTTTCAGGAACCCTGTAAAACCTATTTTACTTAATCAAAAACAATTAAAAGTCATCTAAAGTAAAAGGAAAATAACTTTGGCCACCTATAATTTATATATAAGACATAAAATAATATTATTATAATACCTATCATTTAAATTGTCTATAAATTAAAGTACCCCACATCATTTAACATCTTTAACAATTAAATATGAAATTGAATAGAACTCCAAACCTAATTCCTATCAATTTCTAAAATTTCATAGCTAATTCGTTGAAGTATGAGAAATACTACTGTTGTTATGAACATATTTTTAATAAAATCTTTATGATGGGATATAATTTGGTTTAATAGACAGGCTGATTGGGATAACTGCAAGTTGTAGCTCGAATGCCTAATGTATACTGACTAGAATGAATATTTAATTTTTGATTTATTTGAGATTTGGAATTACAATCACTACAATTATGAACATATTACAAATTACCCCAAAAAATAAAAACAGGTTCCAAATTTTCCACAAGAAATGCAGCACAACTTTTACATAAAAATAGTTTGTAGAAATCAGAGGAAACAAGGAAGTATGTGCATGGCATAAAAAATATAATCTTAATTCTAAAAAATATACAAATATAGACCTAGAGAAAGCGGATTAATAGGGAAGAAGCTTCATTTGTTGTCAGACTTTTAGTTCTTAAACACCAAAATTTATTGAACTAATAAGACACTTTAGTAGATTGCTTTTATAAAATCCCGTTCATAATGTTTTTTACAGAAAGATTAATGATCATATTGATTGTTATTATTTTTATGGGAGATTCTAAGCATCGTTAAAATAAAAAAGATGATTAAATTTTTTCTTATTCTATCTCCACGCGGTATGTTCATAATAATGCAACTTTTCTTTATATTAAAATTCTTAAGTCACTATACTCTAAACCTATTTTGCAAATGATTATATTGGATGTGAATGTCATTCAACTAAAAATTTGATTCTACATAACATTACTTTCTATTCTTGAATCTTATCTAATTAAAAAAGTTGATCATCGACACTTGATAAAGAATACGTTTTGGTGCCCAGTGCGCACTAATTGAAATGGATAAAATTTAATTTCCCATTTACTTGGGACATGAAATTCGCATGCCATAGTTATAACTAGAATCCAAATTACACCGAAGTAAAATGCAGCACAACTTTCACATGCCTTAGCCCTGAATTTATAGATCCAAGGTATAGGTTTGGGCCGACCAAGCTTATACTGGCCCAAAACCCAATGAAAAGGGGGATGGTGAATTCAAATTTTAAAAAATGAGTGCTCATTTTAAATGCATATCTTTAATGTAATAAGTTTTCATGTAAAAATGAGTTTGTAGTCATTTAAAAAAATACTTTTACAAAATAGGTACCCATTTTGTCGCAAAACAATGGCTTGCTTTGTAAAAAAATAGGGTACTCATTTTTTAAAAAAAATAGGTGCCCATTTTTGCAAAGTAATGGGTACCCATTTATTTCAAAAGGGGTACTAATTTTTTATAATAAATACATCTACATATGTGTTACATCTTTTTTTAAACTAGGTTCCTATTTTTTTTAAATGACTATCCATTTTGTAAAAAAATGGGTACTCATTAATGTTCTTTGTTTAGCCTGTCAAGCCATAATAGGAACTTGTTTTCTAAATAATAGGTACCCATTTGTAGTAGGAATCCTAAGGATGGGACGTGTTCTCCCCAATTAGGACCCAATATCTTGCACACACCCTGATGTAATGCATGCAAATGTAAAAATAAGGGATGCATTAAATATATGTAATCATCATGCATTAAATAATAATGTAATAAAACATAAATAGTTAAAGGTAATATATCGTAGTGGTTGGTAGCCACATGAAAATAATGACCATGATGAAGCTCACTAAAATTTTAACTAACTAGAAAGAAAATAATGGGGAATAATAATCAGCACTATAAATGAGAGATTAATATAGACATGGTGCAAGAATACCTTCATTTAAATGATATCTCCATGCATAGTATGCAAATAAACATAACATTGTAAAGGATTGAAGGATTGAATAAGCTAAAGCATATGAAGATGTTGAAACTATCAAGGCATGTAATGATAAAAGGTAGATATAATTGTCTATAGAAATACATAATAAATGATCAATGAATAGGTGGATTATGATCAAATATATGTCATTAATGAAGATACATACTCAAGAAAATATAGGAATTTATTATAATAAAAGTGAAATGAAACACAAACTAGTTTTTGATAAAATAAGCAGCAAGAGGGTGCTAGCCCGTGAAACAGAGGAATGGAAGCACATTAATAGCATATTAATGGCACCAATCGAAGCTTAAAGCAGATTAACAGTTTATCACAGGCATTAAAATTCTGCCTCTATCAAAAACAAAAGTTTCAAATCTACTTAAAAAGGTAAAACCAGAGAGCTTGTTAATAGTAACGTCTTTAAAAATATTGACACTAAGCCATGCAGGGCTCCACCAAAATAGAATTCTAAACTTAAAATTAACCCCCGTAACAGAGCAGGGTAACCAAGGGACCATCCCAGACCAAAAAACCAAAACCATCAGCCACAAGATTAATTTTTCTCTCCCAACTGTTTGGACAGTAGGGATCGTGCCCATTCCTCCTGGAGAAACAGAAACAGGTCTCTATTCTCCTCATTCGCTTCCAGTTTGGCGTCAGCCAGCTTCTCCTGCACGTTGCAAAGGGTTAACGCTGAGGCATGCATCACTTTTAGAGAAAAATTTTTTTTTCCTCCTATAGAGGTCCATCATGTCCTGCATACCCTTTTTGATCTCTGCAATTTCCTTGTCAATGTTCACAAATTTACTTTTGAGGGTGCCTGTAAAATTGTATTTTTCCTCCATTCCAGCCGAGAGGGGTTTAACCTGGGGGTCACCGTGGGGGCTTCGGAGAGGGGTAGGGCTCATAGTTCTCTGGGGGTTGGATAGGGAGGTGTTAGCAATCGGGCTCATGCAGCCTTCTGAGGAAACCTTTCTGGAATTAGTGGATTGGGAGGCATTTTCCCTGAGGGAGATCTCTTTGGAGGCCATCTCCAGCATTTTGATTTTGCATTGCTCTTTGGAAATTCTGTTAGACCTCCTTCAACTAGACTCACTAAGATCCACCTCTAAATTGACAAGGGTTTCGGTAATTTTCTATTTTTTGGGCTTGAACTCTGTCTCGGGAGTGTTGTCAGCCCCTTTTTCTTCCATGCAATCTACAGAGTTCGAAACATGAGAGTCCTCCAATCTATCCAACTTATGTGTGGGGATCTTAATAATTTTTTTCTGAGAATTTTTCACAGACTTCGCAGGCCCCTGTGTTATACGGATGGACCGAGAGGAGGAGTTAGAGGTTATTTCAGCTTTTTCAGGGGGTCTTCCCTGGGGCATCATCTGAATAATTAGAGGGGGTTGGGGTGTCAGGAAAATGGCTTTGTGGAACTGGAAGAGACAGAGGAGGAGGCCTTGGTGGAGGATGACTCTGTCCGGTTTTCTTTTAATATCAAGGATATTGCTTTCAATGGAATGCAAAAGATAAAACAGAATGGAGATTAAATCTTTATTCCTAATGTGATTCAGGAATGGAAGGTGGTAGTTGTAGAAGACCATAAACTTACCTTCGAGAGTGAAGTACTTCATAATAATGAGACAGATTTTAGGCCAGAAGTTTGGAAGCTCCTCTCTGTTGAAGCCCCCTATTTTCTGACCGGCAGCTCTCCATCTTTGAAGAATTGTTTAAGGCTGGTAGGGTCTGCAGTCCGACTAGTTTTTTTGTATTTTCTCCCCACCATAGGGAGCCCCGTAGCCTCAGCGATGACCTCCTCATTTAGCTAGAAACACAAACTAGTTGTAAAATAAGAAATTTATATTAAAATATAACTATAAAATCTTTGATACATAATGAATAATGAATATGGAAAGACTCAAGCGAGCTGCCCATCTCACAACAAGATAGAGATAAATTGGCAAATATCCTTCAATCAAAAGTAGTTTTTCTATCCGTAAAGGTGGAAAGGCTTCTATGGGACCCTGACAAGGATGGATCATATAATATCAGAGATGGATATAAGATTCTACAACATAAGGAATCTAATAAAGTTTCTTGCCATGCCTTTTCTTTTTTCTGGATTCAAGTAACTCTTCCTAAGGTAGGGTGCTTAGCTTGGATTTCTCTTAAAAAAAAGGGCTCTCACAAGTGACAGATTAAATAAGTTCCACATTTCCCAACCATTCAAATGCATATTATGCGATCAAGAGCTAGAAGATGTGGATCACTTATTCCTTAAATGTCAATTTGCACACCAATGTTGGATGTTTGTACTTGGGAAATTAAAATATTCCTCTCCACTTCAAAACACTTTATGGGATCTATTTCAAGCATGGAAAAAAATTTATTGAAAATATCTCTTTTCTAGTTTATGGAAATGTATTCCGGCTCTAGTTATTTGGGCATTATGGTGGGAACCAAACAAGAGAATTTTCTGTCATAATCCCTCTTCAATAGAATCTGTCCTTATGGCTATTGAAATATCTATAGAGGAGGTGGTGAATTATAGTCATAATTGCAACAAATGCAATCTATTTCTAACTATATGAGACAACTCTATCATGTGGGAGTGGAAAAATATTCATGTGCCAATTGGCTGGGGCAATCAAGTTCAAGCAAACCAAAAAAATTGCAGGTAGGATGTACATTGGATTTTGCCTCAACCTGGGCTTCTAAAACTCAACTTTGATGGATCTTCAAGAGGCAATCTAGGCCAGTCTGGGATTGGTGCTTGCATTAGGGATCATCAAGGAGAATTTTTAGCTTTTAAAACTTCTTCTCTACCTCCAGGAACAAATAATATTGCAGAACACACCTTATTTGATGGTTTAGTCTTAGCTAGAAAATTTGGCTTTAAAAATGTTCGTGTAGAAGGGGATTATATGATTATAATTAATGCATGCATCAAATTTGAATCACATAATTGGAAATTAACATATATTTTACAAAAAATATGGAAGCTTCTTGACACATTCAAATCGATGTGCATCTCACACACATTGTGAGAGAGGAATGGCTTGGAGGATTATCTAGAAAATTTGGGTTGCGAAGGATTGAATCAAGAGGAAACTAATCCACAAGAATTCACCATGAATAATTGTGCAATGTAGAGACTCACTGAAAGTGACATGCAATCTAACTAGGGAGAAACAAAGCACTAGTTTTGTCACAATCATGGGATATTCTGGGGTTTGCAATATTTGAGCTTAAGTAATATGTTCACTCTACATATAATATAACATTTCAAGGACACACATACCAAATTTCTATGATCTTGGTTGATGTGTGGTGTACCTATTCTGGGTGAGGTTAATTTATAACAACCCACATGCCGATTATAATCTACATCATTACTCCTAAACTACATAAATATATAGGCATAGACAATTCAAATGGTAAAACTCACATGGCATAAGGGTTAGTTAATACAGAACACAAACTTAATGGAACCCATGTGAGTTCAAGCAACGTGAAGAAAGCACAATGGTGGCTGAATATGTGATTAATTGATGGAAAGTGGGAAAGTGTACGAATATGTGTGTGAAAAACCTCACAGAATTGGAAAAGACAGTGCTCTATGCATATAAATGCATGAGTTTCCCATAGTACCCTGCCATTATCTTTCTCAAATACAGGAAACGACATAATATTCATTAATCCATAATGAAAAAGCATTATTACTGGGGTTTGTGGAAGTGTATTGTAAAGAGGGCTCTGATCCATGGCGTTATCATCATATGTGTACACAAGGTGCGAATCCTATGGGCTATTTCATGAGGAAATGTTACCATGAAAATACCAAATCTTCCTATTGTCTACCGAAATAGAGGAGCATCTTCCAACTAGGGTTGATGATCTTCAATTGGATTCTATTTTTATTTTTCATACACTAGTCATTCGAAGAGCCATTCATCGAGTAATAGGTGAGCACATCTTAATTCCACATTCAAAGCAAGTTACATTCCCTTCTCAATTGCTGTCAATTTTTTTATCCAGTGCGACAGACCTGCTCCAATCAGTGGATTTACTGGTTCTCATTGCAAATAAAGTGGTCCAACAACAATTCCTCAATGATAATCAGCTCATGCTTGCCATTTAGAAGTATAATCTATGGTCTAGATGTGCTTTGGTGGGTGGATTGTTTACCCGAAAGTAGCTGATGGTAAAGCATGAATGTATGGTGGTTTATGAGAACATTAAAAAGGGGTTGGAAAGACAGAGTTTTAGATATGTTTAAAATACTTTGCAGGCTGTTGATAAGGATTTGGGAAAGGAGCTAGCCATAAACATCAAGCGAATGGTATATGCATTGCTAGACATATTGGGTTCTCCCAATATTTCTTTGAGAACACTCATTCAGATGGTCAACCAAGATAACAGAATAGTCGTGATGTAGTTACCCAACAATGTACTAGATTTAAATCTACCATCATTTCTGTGTCCTTCTCCAAATGAGGGATTTCTTCTACAAGGAGTATTATAAGAATCATCGGTAGAAGAAAAGGATGGATGGATCGTTGACATCCCCATTGCACGTCCTCTTGGATGGGAAAATGCCTGGAATTTAGAGAGGCAGAATATTGTGCAGTTGCAAATAGAATTCACAGATATGGAAGAATAAAGGTAAAATCATTCGGTTAATCTTATTTGGGAGTCAATTTCAGTTAGATATGATTTCTTGAAACAAGTGGATATCAGTTTCAATGGGAATTGTTTTTGGATAGATGGAGTTTTTTGGAAACATGTTGATATCAGTTTTGATGGAGATTTTTAAAAAATTTAATTTTCCCTGAAGTTGAAATGTATCTATGTGGTTATCAAGTTCAGATTTGAGATTTGATATATTTGTATACATTTTCTTTTTCTACAATTATAATTGTAATTGACTAGGATTCTGGGTTTTCTTCACTGATTATTTCCTAGATGAGTCTTCAAATTAGGTATTATTAAAAAATATATTCAGTGGCTTGTCCACTTTTTTTAAAAAAAAGAACTTAGTTCAATTTCACTAATTTATAGTAAATAAAAATAAGATGCCACACATTTAATGATAGGTAAACTAATGGATGTAAAATAATAAAAAATCATGTCAAGATATACAGTTATGGATAGTAAATGTGATGAAATAAGTGCTCATAAATTAAGAAAATAAAACAATAAACATAACAATGTAAAGGATTGAATAAACTAAAGCATGTCAAATGAACATCTTTGTTTAAAATTTCTACTATGTCAAATGAACATCTTTGTCTATGTAGATATTTTATTTCCTCTCTATTTCACTTTTCAAACTATAAATAATTGTCCTTAATGTAGTGAACCCAAACCCTATTCTTACATTTCACCTATACCCAAAAATAAGTTTTATTAATTTAGGTTTTAGGAATTTATTTTCCTTGATTTTTAAAACCTATGTTTCAATGGTATGTCATCAATAATTGCTATTTATCGATAGGCTCTGAGTAATTTCTTTTTATAAAACCTTATTAGTAGGTTAATATAATAATAAAATAAATATTCAAGAGGTTGAACTTAATTGGTTAAACATTGAGTTTTCATTTTGGAGACCCAAATATAATTCCTCATATGAACATCTAAAGTGGAATTCCATTTTGTGACTCTTGCTCCTTTTTTCTTAGCTTCTAATATAGAGGTACTTTCTAAATAAAAGTGGATTTCTATAATGTGACTTGGAATTCCATTGGCAATTTCTAGTGTTTTGTCTTGTAAGTAGCTTGTATCGGTCTTATATTGATGTTGAATGAGAAAGATATTTATTATAGTGTTGGATGGTTAAGAGTCACCTTTATTTGAACTTTACAAGTTCATGTGTCTACAATGGTCAAAGCTTCACTCTGTTCACTTTTCCACCTTGTTGGTCTTTCCAAAGCCCTTGCACATTTGAGTCTGTCAAATCTAAGCTTTTGGCGTCGTTGGGATCAGTTCCGGTCTATCTTAAACCGATAACATACCCTTTCAAGTCATTTGAACCACTTTGAACCTCTTCAAACTCTGGTTCGAAGTAGTTCAAAGTAGTTCAATAGTGGCCTAAGTCTTTTATTACTAACGATGTGTTCTTGTAGGAAAGCGTGCGGATTTTTTCCTCTTAAGAGAGGTTGAACCTCTTTGAACCCCTTTGAACTCTGGTTCAAAGTAGTTCAAAGTAGTTCAAAAAGGACGCTGGCGGGATCAATAATGATGTGATGACCTGACAAGACGGGCTGATTGACATGGCATGATTTCATTTGCTGGGTCAGTACACGAAAACCAAGGAAATCACTTGCACAGGTGGAAAATATTTGGTTTGAGGGTAAATAATCATGATTGGAAAAGGTGGCAGATCCTGAAGATATAATTTGATTCGAAAGCATTTATTACTTAGCGTCACTTGGCATTGAAGGCCTGATTAATACTCGCATGAAGGGGTATATCCCGCGCTTCAAGCGGCAAATAAAAAGAAGCTGGGTAAGTCATTTATCCCCATTATGCATTGCAGGATCTTGGCGCAGGAAAGGTGGTCTGGTCGAGTGAAAATCTTACAGGTAGCTTTTTCGAGCTCTGCCCCTCATTTCTGGTTCTTCCTTAAAATTCAATATTTCAAACAGTAAGCTGGTAGACTTTCATCTTCTTAGGCAAATATGAAGTTTGTTATGCATTTCTTTGGAAATGTGGAGAATCTAGAATGTAGGGCTCCGGTTATAATAGACACAGATTTGTTAGGGGTTTCGGTTGACGCCATAACTTCAAGACTCTCTTCTCATGTTGATGAAGAGTTTGTTGTAGAAATCTTAGCCAGTGGTCTCCTAGAAGCAACCACATTCCTACCTTCTACCATTTTCCAGAGTTAGTACAGGAATGTATCAACAGATATGATGTTAAATTGAAGAGTATTTTAAAGGCGAATGGTCAAACCCTAATACCTGTGAACCGCTGGACCATTGCAGTAGTTTTCAAAATACCTGATGAAGGTCTTGTTAAATTCACTCCCACCCAGTCTCTGGCCCAATTTAGGGAAAATGTTGACAGAAACAGAAGCCACATAGCAAGAAGATGGACAAAAACCAATTACAAAGGAGGGTCATGGTTGCCCAAATCCCTCACTAAGGATCACATGAATCCCCTGGTACATGATCTAGTTGTCCTCCTCCACCGATTGAAAGGTTCAGAACACGCCTTATTCTTTGACGAATGGATGTTCCATTTTGTGGAGATCATCCTAAAAGGAAGATAGCACATAGACTGGGCCAAGATCATAGCCATATCTCTTAGGGATCAACTCAAATAGAATCAAATGACCAAAGAAGGGTTTTATATGTCTTCATACCTAATGTATTGCTTGGCCTGCACTCAAAATTTATCTCCTATCCAGAAAGTTCCTTGGTATGAAAGCTTGTTTATCTATGAGTATTGCCCATTGCTGAGAAAAGATAGAGTTTTAGAGGATTACAGGACGGTACATAATGTGTTCTGGGGGAAATTGCGCCAAGAACTTGCTGGCAAGCCAAACCTGAGGATTTTACACAATGCTTAGAAATTGGTCAAAGTATTTGGTAGCTTCTACATTCAATTTCCCCACTTCACATATATTCGGGTAGGTGGATTCGAAGAGGAACCCTTGAAGCTGCCTAGGTACGCTTTCGAATGTTTTGTTCTGGCAGAAGTTTGCAGATAGTTGTTCATTGTTATTAAAACTGCTCTCCTAGAAGACAAGTGGAACTCCTTGTTCCCAGTGAAATTAGGCCATCTAGTCTGTAACAGTATGTTGGATGCATCTGTTGTGGGGAGAAATTTACTAAACTTTCACATGCCTTTTTATGAACCAAGGACAGGATTTGATAGCAAAGGTTTTGCCAAGTAGACCCTAGGGTTAATCAAATGCCCTTCCCCAAGTTATCATCTTGAGGATCTATGGGAAAATCGTGGTGATGAGAAAATGATTTGGGAGTAGGATCGAACCAGGCTTACTGTATCTCAGATCAAACTATTGCAATTGAAGTTTGATATCAGAAGTATAGAAGAGGACAGTTCAGAGGTTCCGCGTCCATCCGCCACCTTTTCCAAAGCAGAAGCCATCCCAATTCTTGATTGGAGCAGAAAAGAATCCAGTGATATCAGACTCCAGGCCCGCAACATTTTTGAAGAAACTAAGAATTGGATTACGGCAAAGAAGAAAGGAGTTCAACTCCTTACAAATACATGACGCGATACTGGGTCACCTATTAAAAATGTGAAGCAAGCTCTTGCTAATGATTCTCCTTTGTTATCAAATGCAGGTGAAGTAATACTATTGAAGGAGAAGACAGCCTCAGTGAAACACCCTACCGCACCGAGGTCAACGCCAAGGACGAGGTCTGAAAAGAAGAATCAGATGGCTTCAGAAGAACCTGATTATTTGGATGATGTTGTTGATCTGAATGATGAAGACCTCTCATTCACCCCCGATCACAAAGGGGAGGTTCAGGAAGCTCTCACACACTGTCAAGACCTATCTCAGGTTACAGATACACCTGTAAAGACCCCCGATAACCGAATGGTGCCTAGTACAGTCCCACCATGGCTCACTGAATCGGTCAACAAGAGGAGAAGTTTCAAGCCGCTGTCTATGCTAGTTAAAGAAATTGTTACGAGGTATGCAGCACGCACTCCAAAAGCTAAAAGAATGAAAAGCGACACAAGGTTAACAATAGACCCATCTACAGGGAAGGTTACTGCTGAAATCACCACAGTAAGGCCTATGGGAGAAACACAGGATCCTAGGCCCGAGGATTATGAGATAACAAAGATGGAGTTAGGCGTGCTGAACAGAGACTCCCGCGATCACATTTTCAAATTATCCGTGGATCATATGCTCAGACAGTCGCAGAAAGATGGTAGAGAGAAACGTGAATTGAAACAAATAGTCTCAACCATGGCAGAATTTCTCTCTTCATTGGCTGAAAATGGTGCTCTACCTTTAGCACAGGCCCATCAAGGATTCGATCCTAATTTGGTAGAAAATCAAAGGCTGGTCAAACAGGTACAGTAGGGTAGGACTTAGACAGAAGTAATGAAGGCATGGACAGATGGTATTATAGCAGAAGGAAGTTCTTTCATAAGGGAGTTCGTGAACACCCGCGTAGATGGCAAAATACTCCTGGGGGAAATTCAGACTTTGGTCCCAATATGGGAAAGCGAGGCAGGAAATTGTGCAGAGGTTGTGAATCGACTACAGGAAATTGAAGATTATGGAGTAAAATAGTTTTTGGCAAAGAATCCCATGAAGTTAGTTGACCCGTGTATGTTGTTCATCTTGAAGAAAAAAATTGGCTGGAAGAACACATTGTTTGAAGAAGCCATTTCTCAGATGCGAATCATGGAAAAAGAAGTGAAGGAAATCCACTCTGACACCTTGAAGGATATCAAAATAGTAAATCCCTCAGGCATCTTACAACTGGAAGATGGAGAGAAGGGTGTCGATGCAATAGTTAAGTCCTTCGTTGATGAAATGAATGCTTTCAAAGAGAGTGAAGCTCCAATGGTTCACGACCTCACTAGAACTGCTAACATTGAGGCTATGCTGATCTTGAACTGGGGACAACTACCGAAATAGGTAGAGAAAATCTAGAAAATGCGCTGGGAGAAGAACGTGACGCATGCCAAGTTGACCACGTTAAAGAATCTGCACGCCCCGCCTACTCAGGAGCTGCTCCGTGTCTTCTGGTCGTGGAAGCTGGTAAAGGTGGCCACATCAGTGGATGCACAGGAAAATTGAATCAGATTCAGTTTTGTTTTCTTAATTTATCTTGCTTTAAATCTTTTCCGAGAACTTGGTTGTAACTGGTAACTGTTTCTTGCTTTGATTGTGTCTGAGAAGCCGAGTTTTTTGGGAGGCTTTCTCAGATTGTTAAACTATTTAAGCTGGAGCTTAAGACTTTGCAAGGGGTTAGAATAGAATAGAGGGAAAAATATAGAATTTAGACATTAGCATAAGTTCTTTCCTATTTTTCAATAGTTTAAATGACTGATAATATCTGGAATTTGAGCCAGTCATACCTGAATGCTCGTGCATGAATTTCTTTTGATCTTTGAATCAGATGGTGAAATATATATGTTCTACTTTGAGAGATTTATATGTTGAGCTTATGCATGCGTGATTTCATTTCAGTCATTTATTTTAGATTTCTGAACTCCAGTTTGCTATAGATGAGTAGTTATTTATTCTGAGTTTCTTGATCAGTCAGTTAGTTTAAATTTCCTCTGCAAAGTAGTTTCCCGTTTCTTGTTTAGTTTTGCAAGTTTCCTTTGCTTTACCTCATCTTTCCAAGAAAATTTGAGAGATCTTTTCCTGCTTTTCAGTTAAAAGCTTATATGTTAGATTGCAATATCCATTCATTGAAAATCTTTGGAACGGAGCTGTACCTTTGTAAAATTTAGAGGGAAGCAAAGTAAATGCTTACCCAACTATTGTTTAATGATTTGTTTCCAAGGGCATAGAGTTAGAAGATAAATATCAAGGTTCAAGGAGAACAAATCTGTTAGCCAGCAGATTTTTGGCGACTCTACTGGGGAAAGACCAGTCAAGTGCGCTAGTCTGATTCCCATCATAATGTCACATAATGGTGCTACCCAATGATAATGTGTTCCCTGTGCTCCAGCCGAATTTGGGTTTTGAAGACACACAGGAAGATTTAATCTCAGATCTTGCTTCAGCTGCTTGGAGGTTCAGACAAAGTAATCAAGAATTCCACCGGGTTCAAGAAGTGCTCGAGAGGGAAGAAGAAATTGGTGAACACTTGAGAGGTATTCCTGTTGCTAGAGAAGCTGTCATAGTTAATAGACTTGCACAAGGTCGACAAAAGAACTGAGTTTTAAATAGATACTTGAACTAGCAACCAGAAGATACACAAGGGGGGAACGCAGGAGAGGATTGGTGGATGAATATTTTGAACTATTGGAAAGCCTAAATTTCAAATCATACTTAAATCTTTCCCGAAGAAGGAAGGCTCAAACTATCAGCCGAGCCTCATCTCCCCCGCAAAGCCCAGCTGTCTCTTTAACTGTCCAAGACATTGTTTCTCTGGGTACTGTAATTCCCACTGTCTTAAATATCCACCCTTTGAATTTCCAGCTTCCATTCATGGCCAGAAATCGACCTTGGGGCCAACACATTGGACCTCTGAACCTGGGGGTTAACCAACCTGCTGATTTACCTAAAGGAGCCAATCAAATTTTGCCCAAGTTTAGCGGGGACAATAAGGTCTCTTCAGATGATCATCTCAATGCCTTCCAAACCGCTTGTGGGATCATGAGCGTATCCACCGAAGATGTGGCGGTGAGAATTTTTGTCAGAACTCTTGTAGACGCTACTGCCGATTGGTTCAGTCACTTGCCGAATGGATCTATCACGGATTGGGACACCATGAAGCGAGATTTCAAAAGAAGGTTTAAAACCCTTGACAATGAAGTCTCTTTATTGATACAACTTAGTCAGTTAAAAAAGGAGATCCATGAACCTGTGATAGAGTTCGTGGCTAAATTCAATAGAATTCTACAAAAAATTCCCGCGACCGTTGCCCTGAGTGACGAAAACAAAAAGATTTACTTACTTAATGTAGTCCCACCGGATGTAAGCTTCCATTTGCTGAAAGACAGAGTTCCAAATTTTGAAGATGCCCAAACTAGAGTGATCGAGCTTGAAGACACTCTCATAACCGCCGGCAAGTGGAAGAGAGAAGCACAAACTCTGAGCAGTTCTTCAGCAGCTACAACTACAGATCCAATGATACAGAGGCTTATGAATGACATAGTGATACTAAAAAGGTAGCAGAACAGAACGACTTCTTATCAACCCCCTTATCAAGATATAAGTCAAAGGCAACTTCCCCAATAGCAGACAAAAGCTCTACCTGGCCCCCAACCAAGGTTGCTAATAGAGCCTGCTCCAAAAGAAACTATGTGCTTGTTTCATTTAACCACCGATCATGATGGGGATACATGTACTGAATGGTTAAGATACTTACAACTCAATGCAGCCAGAGATGAGATGAATAACGAACAATTTCATGAAGAAAAAGATTCTCCAGACATGGGTTCGTCAGGTTCTTTCTACTCAGAATATGTACCTGGGGAAGAGCAAGGAGGAAGTGTATTGGCAACCCTACAGGATCCATCCTGCGCTATCTTAACTAGAAATCAACGAACTCAAAAGTTTGTTCTAGGTGCAGCTGCTACAAGTGCAGACACAAAAAGAAAGGAGCTTGCTAGTGAAGAAGCGCGCACAAGTTCAAGGGGCATGGAGGTAAAAATTCTTCCCAGAAATACAATTACCCCTTCATCTCCTTTCAATTTTGTTGAGTTCTGTAAGTCTTCCATAGTTTCTATCTCTTCTCTTGATTTCTTGAAGATGAATCTTGGAGAACTGGATAAGTTAGTAAAATATGTTAAAGGGGAAAATTATATAGGTCCTCAAGCAGATAAATCCTTTATAGGAGAGACCTCCACTGCTCAAGAACCTTTTTTTTTCCAACCCCAAGATACTCCCCAAACTCCAGAAGGATGTCAGTCCATGAATTCCATAGAAACTGAGTACGAAGAGGAAAAGCCAAATCCATTTTATGTCTCTCTCCTATTGAATGGTCAAAAATTGAGTAATTGTATTATTGATTCTGGTGCCTCTGACAACATAATGCCTGCCCCCGTAGCTAAGGCTTTGGACTTACCCTTAACTAAAACCTTCGGCCATTGTTACTCTATGGATGGCAAAGAAGTACCATTAAAGGGTCAGATCAAAGACTGCCAGGCTGTCCTAGCCGCATACCCTAACAAGCGGCTAAAACTCACCATTTTAGTAGCCGATATCCCAGCTAGTTACGGGATGTTACTCAGCAGAACCTTCTGTAAAGACTTAGGCGGGGATATAAAAATGGACTAGTCCGAAGCCACAATTCCCGTAGGAAAAAAGAAGGTAAAGCTAGAACCTGAACCTAAAAATAAATAAACCGTGATGCCTTCAGCTGAACCCAGAGCCCAAATCCTGTATGAAGAATGTAATTTCGGGAATTATTTTATCCTGTCTGCTCCAGATAAAGATGTTCAAATCAAACCTCAGGAAGAAGAAGATATTTGGAAAATGGAATTTGATGGAAGTTGCTCTAACTTAGGCTCAGGTGCTGGAGTGGTCCTTTTCCCCCCCCATGGAGAGTGTATTCCTTTTTCTTTCAAGTTAGACTTCAAAAACACTAACAACACCGCAGAATATGAAGCCTTGTTGTTAGGCCTAGAGGAGTGCAGGTTTAGAGGGGTTAAAAAGCTGATTGTGAAAGGAGACGTTGAATTGATTGTGAAACAGGTTCGAGGGCAATTTTCTGTAAAGAACGAGAAATTAAAACATTACAGAAACCTAGTCTAGAATGACATAGAATCTTTCGATGCTTTTTCCATTGAGTATATTCCTAGGAATCAGAATACCAGAGTAGATTCTTTGGCTGTATCAGCCTCCTTGCTCTTGCCACACCCTGATTTTAAAACTCAAAAATACCAGACTGAAATGATATACAAGCCGAGGGTACCAGACAATGTTCAGAACTGGCAAGTGTTCGATGATGATACACAACTTAAAGAATTTCTCGAGTGTGCCGCCAGATTTGCTGAGGTATATTTTGAAGGTTCAAACAGCGAATGTACAGAAATTTATCAAGATGAGGATGATAATGCAGGGGTGATTCAGCTGAAAAGCAATAAAATCCCTAAAGGCCTAGTTTCCCTGGAGCATCTATTCAGAAGAAGAGATGATAGCACAGTGAAGGAAAAAGTATCGCATGTTCCAAATCCAAAGGAATATGACAAGATTGATATAGGTGACCAGGGTTATCCTAGATGGATTTCCATTGGTCAAAGCTGTACTGAATCTGAGAAGGAAGACTTGAAGAGGTTGTTGAAAGGATATAGAGATGTTTTCACCTGGGATTATGGAGATTTGAAAGTTTTTAGAGATGGTCAATTTGAGCACCAAATCCCTTTGAAGCCTGGAGTTGTTCCTTTCCGTCAGAAGTTGAGGAACTATAACCCTAAGGTGTCAGAAGCTATACTGAGGGAAGTTAAAAAGATGTTACAGGCCCGAATCATCTACCCAATTCACCATTCAACGTGGATAGCTAACATAGTACCAGTAAGAAAGAAAAATGATGAAGTCCAAATTTGTGTTGATTTTCGTAACCTGAACCAAGCAAGTTTGAAAGATAATTATGCCTTGCCTGTCATGGAGCATGTCTTGCAGGCGGTCTCCGGTTCTGAATCCATGTTAATGTTAGATGGCTATTTGGGTTACAATCAAATAGGAGTAGCAAAGGCCGACCAACACAAGACAGCCTTTATTACACCATGGGGTACTTATGCCTACAACCGGATGCCATTCGGATTAATAAATGCAGGCGCAAGTTTTCAACGGGAAATGAACTCTTCCTTCGAAGATCTCAGAAACAAAATCATAGTGATCTATCTGGATGACCTTACAGTATTCTCAAAGAAGAGAAATCAGCACTTGAATGACCTTGAATGATTTTTGCAGCGTTGCAGGGACCATGGTATCTCTTTAAACCCCAAAAAGTCCATATTTTTTGTAGAGGAGGGGAAGTTACTTGGTCATATAGTATCAAAGGAGGGCATAAAAATAGATCCTGAACGAGTTAAAGCAATTCAGCAACTCAGTCTGCCCGCTAGCAGAATTGGTCTGAAGTCCTTCTTCGGGCAAATAAATTTTTTGTGAGCCTTTATTCCTGAATTCTCTGAAGTAACAAGACATATGATCGAAATGATGAGCGAGAAAGTCCCTTTTAAGTGGAATGATGATGGGAAGAAGGCGTTTTAAGATATTAAAACTGCCATATCTCAGGCACCAGCATTGAGAAGCCCCAATTTTAGAAAAGATTTCATTATGTACTGTTACGCCTCTCAACATACCCTGTCAAGCATACTCACTCAAAAGGATAAAGAAGGGAAAGAAGTACCTATAGCCTTTATGAGCGTGCCCCTAAAGAAACACAAGCTTAAATACTCCCAGATAGAAAAACATGCTTATGCGGTGGTAAAGGCAGTGAAGCATTTTAGATATTATATTCTTCACTCGCATAGTACCGTATATGTGCCAGAAACCGCTGTGAAGAGCATTCTGATTCAGAAAGAGATTGGCATGAATAACAGAGCTGTATGGATTGCGAAGATTCAAGAATATGACCTGACAATCAAACCTACAAATTTGGTGAGAGGAAAAGGTTTATGTAAGTTAATTGCGGAGAATAAGGAGATATGTGAAAAAATTGATGAAGTCCTGATGGCATTATTGGTCAGCTCAATTGACCCTTGGTTCTCAGACATTACTTACTTCCTTACATATGGTGAATGCCCAGATCACTTGAATCAAAAGGAAAGGCACAACCTGAGATTGAAAGCTAATAAATATGTGATTTCCCAGGGAACTTTGTTCAAAAAAGGAGTTGATGGAACTTTCCTTAGGTGCGTTGATGAAGAACAACGCAAAGAATTGCTAAGAGTGTTCCATGATGAAGCATGCAGGGGATACTATTCTTCAACTATGATAGCTTACAAGATTCTCTGAAATAGGTTCTACTGGCCAGGGATGTTCAAGGATGCTTACCAGTATGTCAGAAACTGTGACAAATGTCAATTGTTTGCTGGGAGACCCTATTTGGCGGCGTTACCCCTCAAGCCGATTATTGTGGAAGAACCTTTCAGACAATGGGGAATCGATTTCATCGGGCCATTAAATCCACCATCTAGTGTTGGGGATATCTATATTCTAACAGCCACCGATTATTTTACAAAGTGGGTGGAGGCAATACCCACGAAGAAGGTTAACTCTCAGGTGGTGTGTGAATTTTTGCTGAATTTCATTTTTGTAAGATTCGGAGTCCCAGTCAAAATCATAGCAGATAATGCTACATATTTTTCTTCAGAAGAAATATCAACCTTCTGCTATGAGCATGGTGTGGCATTGGCCCATTCCTCAGATTATTTCCCACAGGGAAATGGCCAAGCAGAATCCAGCAACAAAAACCTGATAGTCATAATGAAAAAATTGATCGATGATAATCCCCGAGAATGGCACAAGAAGCTCCATGAGGCACTGTGGGCAGATTGGATCACCTTGAAATGAGCTATCGGCATGTCACCCTTTGAACTGGTATATGGGATCGGGGCTCATGTTTCATTGCCTCTCGAACTATCCTCTGCAAAACTCCAAGCAGTTATTGAAGATGAGTATTTCAAAGATCCCCTGGAAAGGCATGTAATGAACTTAAGCAAGTTGGAAGAAGATAGAGAGAATATGGTAGATCATATTACTAAACATCAGATGAAGGTGAAATAGATCTTTGACATGCGAGCTAGACCTCGCAATTTTATGGAGGGCGATGAAGTTTTGTTATGGGACAAAAGAAGAGCATCAAAGGGATCGCATGGGAAGTTTGAATCTCTGTGGAAAGGTCCGTTCATCATCTCGGAAGCTTTGGG
This sequence comes from Thuja plicata, assembly GCA_018584345.1. Taxonomy (NCBI): domain Eukaryota; kingdom Viridiplantae; phylum Streptophyta; class Pinopsida; order Cupressales; family Cupressaceae; genus Thuja; species Thuja plicata. The sequence goes on along the minus strand of MU227187.1, from coordinate 952,419 downwards.
TTTGAACGCCTTTAAGTTGTCATATCTAGATGGTGTTAATCTTCCCTTTACCTATAATGGGTAGGATCTGAAATTATGCAAGCTCTAGGTGTCTGGGTTCGTCCCCTTTGTACATATTAGTTAGTTCCCTATGTTTTCAGTTTTGGTTGTGTCCCTCTTTTCTTTTCCTTTCCTTTTGTTTTGTTTGGTCTGCGAAACCAGTTTTCTGAAGTTCTCTGCAAATTGGGAAATCTGCAGTCCCCAGTCAGAGCTGATGTTGGATGGTTAAGAGTCACCTTTATTTGAACTTTACAAGTTCATGTGTCTACAATGGTCAAAGCTTCACTCTGTTCACTTTTCCACCTTGTTGGTCTTTCCAAAGCCCTTGCACATTTGTGTCTGTCAAATCTAAGCTTTTGGCATCGTTGGGATCAGTTCTGATCTGTCTTAAACCGATAACATACCCTTTCAAGTCATTTGAACCACTTTGAACCTCTTCGAACTCCAGTTCAAAGTAGTTCAATAGTGGCCTAAGTATTTTATTACTAACGATGTGTTCTCGTAGGAAAGCGTGCAGCTTTTTTCCTCTTAAGAGAGGTTGAACCTATTTGAACCCCTTTGAACTCCGGTTCAAAGTAGTTCAAAGTAGTTCAAAAAGGACGTCGGCGGGATCAATAATGATGTGATGACCTGACAAGATGGGCCGATTGACGTGGCATGATTTCATTTGCTGGGTCAGTACACGAAAACCAAGGAAATCACTTGCACGGGTGGAAAATATTTGGTTTGAGGGTAAATAATCATGATTGGAAAAGGTGGCAGATCCCGAAGATATAATTTGATTTGAAAAAATTTATTGCTTAGCGTCACTTGGCATTGAAGGCCCGATTAATACTCGCATGAAGGGGTATATCCCGCGCTTCAAGCGGCAAATAAAAAGAAGCTGGGTAAGTCATTTTTCCCCATTATGCATTGCGGGATCTTGGCGCAGGAAAGGTGGTCTGGTCGAGTGCAAATCTTACAGGTAGCTTTTTCGAGCTTTGTCCCTCATTTCTGGTTCTTCCTTAAAATTCAATATTTCGAATAGTGAGCTGGTAGACTTTCATCTTCTTAGGCAAATATGAAGTCTATTATGCATTTCTTTGGAAATGTGAAGAATCTAGAATGTAGGGCTCCAGTTATAATAGACACAGATTTGTTAGGGGTTTTGGTTGACACCATAACTTCAAGACTCTCTTCTCATGTTGATGAAGAGTTTGTTGTAGAAATCTTAGCCAGTGGTCTCCTAGAAGCAACCGCATTCCCACCTTCTGCCATTTGTCCAGAGTTAGTATAGGAATGTATCAACAGATATGATGTTAAATTGAAGAGTATTTTAAAGGCGGATGGTCAAACCCTAATACCTGTGAACCGCGGGACCATTGCAGCAGTTTTCAAAATACCTGATGAAGGTCTTGTTAACTTCACTCCCACCCAGTCTCTGGCCCAATTTAGGGAAAATGTTGATAGAAACAGAAGCCACATAGCAAGAAGATGGACAAAAACCAATTACAAAGGAGGGTCACGGTTGCCCAAATCCCTCACTAAGGATCACATGAATCCCCTGGTACATGATCTGGTTGTCCTCCTCCACCGACTGAAAGGTTCAGAATAGGCCTTGTTCTTTGACGAATGGATGTTCCATTTTGTGGAGATC
>MU227187.1:930848-941213 GCA_018584345.1 Thuja plicata | reverse complement strand
TGCCGTCCGAGCAGGGGACGAAGTAACGGATGTCCCGTGACCCGTCACGATACCCGCCGGTTTGAACCAACGTTCCATTTGCCGCAAACGCCCCAGACGAGCACCATGTGTCGGTGAAAATCATAAGCGGCCTGACATTGTTGGTGGCTACGTTGTACTCAATGGAATGCGCCGTGCAGTCGTGAGTGCTGACCTGGTCCTGCGGGTTGTCGCGGCAACGCCCGTTGTCCAGCGTTATCTGCGACGACCCGAAGTTGGTCCGGTCAAACATAACCACTGTGTTTAAATGCGTGGTGGTCATGTGCATGGCAGAGACGCCGCCGTTTTGTACTAGAAGCCTCCATCTTCCCGGCTTCACCGCCACTTGCGCTGCTACGTCCCGTGGCCATACGCTCAGCAATACAACCATCGCAAACAAAGCAGATTTCGACCTCATTGTTTACTTCAAATTCTATGTATCTGCTCACTCACTGTTCAACTTGCAGAGTTAGCTTGAACTCCTGGCTTTTATAGTGTCCATCGACTGACAAACTTTGTCAAGGATGACAAAAACAGGATAAGAATGAATCTCTGCCGCCCTGTCCCGCATCAAATGATTCCTTGCTAAACCACTCGACAGTGACGCAGTGCAATTTGAATCGTGTACCAACATAGTTATTCTCCTACGGATAACGAAACTGATTAGTCCGTCTCATCTTCTCTAGACAACGATGGCCTTTCCAGATTATTATTTCTGCGACTGGGATTCTATTAGCAAGCCCATCTACTCTCTCCAACATAATCTATAAATCAAATAGTAGGTACTGGAATCATGGCGGCTAATTCCCCTCATTGAAAACCGGATATTATATTTGTAAGATTAGGTATTGCTCTTATTCGACACACTGAAACTTCATTGGCTTATGAATTCGGACACGTGAATAAGAATCGAACATGCCGTGGTCGAAAAAGGGCAAACAAATTCTCCTGTACAGCTGGACTAGAGCGACGAGAATTCATGGGATGAAAATTTGTCTTGTGTGATATAATTTTATTTTTTTTTGTTGGAGGATTCAGACCTCCGAGGCAACCCAGCGAGGCACGAAGCCTGCGAGCTACCAACCAGCGAAGGCCACCATAGACACGGTTTATTTGTCAACGATTCGCAAAAAAACTATTGGATCTGCTAATTAATACTGAGATTTCCTACCCTATTATTTGTGTGCTCCACCATAATGCTATCGAATCGGGCAGTTGGAATGTTTGATCTGAATATGAAATGTGAGTAATAGTTCTAATGAAAATTAAATTATAAAATATCAAAAAAATTATTTAAATTATAGATTAATAAATAATTAAAAAGAATGGAATCCTACAAATACGGAAGTTAAAAATGGAATTGATAAAATTCTTTAAGGTTCTTGAATTTTTGTATTTTTAGAAAAGAATGAAGTGTTCTAGTAGAATAAAATAAATGTTTACCTCCAATAAAATTAGTATTCACAAATAAATATCTATAAGAAAAATAGAAAATAAAGTATAGCCTAGATTTAGATGAAAGAACATATTTTTCATGTAGAGAAACACCTTTCTATATAAAATATAAAATATCATAGAAAAGACTATTATGCCAATCAACAAAGTCTGAATACTCAAAGGATATTTCTGATAGGCACTAAAGACAGAGAAACAATCTCTTTGATGCCTTCTAAAGAGCCTTTTTTCCATGACTACATCTATCTCTATTGTCATCATTGTCTTCTTCCTCTTCACTACCATGACTTTGGGTTTTCCATTGCTTAATATAGATATAGCTACATTTGTTTTTGATAGATAAAAGCAGCAAGAGGGTGCTGGCCCATAGAACAGGGGACTGGATATAGCTACATTTGTTGATCTTGTTTCTAATCATAATAACAAGTCTCTAGAAATGTTAGGAGTATCAAATGAGCTCAAATAAATAGTAAATCATATCATATCAGAGGGCAGTTGTCTAACTACACAAATAAACAAGCAAATTAATAGTAAAAAAAACAAGAAAATTAAATAGAAATCATAAATAAATAAATAAATCCAAATACGAATTTATAATTTATCTAAGGCCATACAATTTTTGCTTTCTGAGGAAATAATTAAATGTTTTTGTAGATAAAAAAATATCTTTGCTTGCATTAAATCTAATCTTTAGACTTTTATTTAAAGCACACATTAAATCAAGATAATGAAAATCTTAAAAAAAAAAGAATACTAAATGGAATTTATAATTTTAATTAAGGAAATTAAATCTTTGTATTCTAAGAAAAGACTAATGTGTTTCTTTAATCGACTACTTTAAATTAAGACTCACATTTTTTTGGGAATATAGTTTATATTGTTTCACTTATGATATGTAATATTATTTCACTTATATATAATATGGATTATATTGTTTCACTTATATATAATATGGTTTATATTATTTTATCTCTAAATCAACCATGAGGAATATAATACATTGAATTGAAATAATAATTAATAGAAAATATACTTTCATTAATTTAGCTAATTTTTATTTGGTCTTGATTTTATTTTGTTCATATTTTCAAATATCATGTATTTCCAAAAGAAATCCCAATTAAATAGAAACTAAATCTATATGGTTGAATAATACAAATGACAACAAAGAATATAGGTTACCTAATTAGAGATTAATGAAGAAATCTATATAAATGTGATTATATCATCATATTAATTAAGTGTGCTATTTTCTTAAAGAAATAGAGAAAAAGAGAATAATCCCTCAAAATGTGAGAAACATTGAATGAGTTCCAATAAAAATAAAACCATATCATAGTAAAGGAAATTTTTATAACAATAGAGTATTAAATATTAGCTCAATCAATAGAGAAAATAAAATGAAAAGAACGAAATCCTCCAAAAGTGGGAGTATAAAATGGAATTGATAATATTGTTTAAGGAATTTGGCTATTTGCATTATAAGAAAATAATGAATTGTCCTAGTAGAATTATTTAAATTAAAATAAATTATTCTTGTCAACTAAATATCTCTAGAAAAAATAGTATTGTTAAAATGTATAAAGAAAATCTAGTGTCAATTTGGATGAAAGAGCATTTTTTCATGAATAAAATCGCTCATTTCTAAATAAAACATAAAGAATGCTAATAAGGACTATTATTTCAATCAATATACTCCAATGACGCAAAATATCTTGTAGATAGGTTCCAAAGGCATAGAGCAACAATCTATTTTTTATCCTTTAAAGAGCCCTTAGCATGACATAAACTCTCCCTACCATAATCAATTCCTCCCCCTTTTTTGTTGGCATTGCTTAGGATTTCCCGAGTGCCCTCCATAGATGTAGTTACAATTACTGATCATTTGGATAATTATAAGGCTGGATTCCTAAATATTTTAGGATGATCAAATCAGGTCGAATCAAACTTAAGACATACCATATTAATGTAGTGTTCTAACTATAGATGAATGACTCTTAACACTAGAAATAAAAAATCAAATTAAATAGGAAGTTTGAAATCTTAGAAATACTATAGTACAAATTCCAATTGGTAATTATATTTTAAGAACATCAAATATTTTCATACTATACCTTTCCATAAACCTTACATTTATCGATCATATTTTGATATTAAATTACTATATTTAGTGAAGGACCATTGCCTCTACTCTGTTTTGGACCCTCTTTAAGCCTAGTGGATCATCTTCCTTGTAATGTAAGAAGAGATGAGCCTAGGTACGTAGTTTTTCCCTCCAAGATAGTGAGGACCCAAATCCTATTTATTTCATTATATTTTGGTTAACCCACTACATCTTAGACTTGTTTCTAATTTTTATGTCTAGATCTATTTTTTGTGTATTGTATTACCTTATATAAATTATTATATTTTAAGCATTTCTAAACTAAGGTTCACCTTCATTCCGTTTTGGTTAACACAACTACTTACATATTGATTATAATATTTACATTTAGATGTGATTTAGTTGTATTTAATTTCACCTTTTATGGTACTATTTTATGTATTATGCATTTATCAAATTAAATTTTGTTTATTTTAAGCCAAGTTTAAAGGATAAATATCTTAGTACATTGTATTCTTTATAAATTTCCTTTGTGCATGAGTTCCATTGCCTTGACCCCTACCTCCAAGATCCCCACTACAATAATTTATAAACTTACGACCTCCCTTAAGTGTATCAAGCCTAAATAAACTAATATTTTCCATTAGAATGTTAGTGACACCTCTATTCCCACCAATGAAATTCGTAACATTGTTGAAAACAAATCTTATCATACTTTACATGATGAGGATGAAGCCTTAACAAGTGTCTCTCCTAGCTAGGTGGAAATTTTTTTTAGTGATTTGGAAAATCTTGAACATTGGATGGATCAATTATATTCTAATAGTGAAACTATTCCCTTTATTGGAGGATTGAGAAGGATTGTACAAGATGATAAAATTGGTGTTGATTTTTCATGACATATTCCACATTATGAACGATAATATTAGGTCTATGGAAATTTTCATTTAAGCTCTTAATATTTCCAATCCTAATACCAATTTTGAGAATTTTATTCTAATTTTAATAACCTTACCTAATGTGTCTACCTATACTCCACTTATCATGACTATAGTTATTCAAAATATCTAACCTATAAATGTCAGTCTCAAAAGAGTTTACAATCCTAACATGTCTCTTCCTAAGAGTATTCTACGTATATAACAACTATCATCATACCCATTTATCATAATTCCCCAATATCATATTGTAGTTCTCCTTTTGTTTCACATAATACTACACATCCTTCAAATAAAACATTTTAAATACCCATATATCTATTTAAGTGATCATTAATTACATTTCCCAAAGTGTTTGATCATTTCAATAATAACTCAATTCTATTAAACAATCAAAATATAACATCACAACTTTTGACATTGTTATCCCATTATCCCACAATAGTATTTGCGTCATTATCCCTTAATAAATGAAAATAACTCAACTAGAAACCTAAAATGGAAAACGCGATCCCTTGATTAATGTGAATATATTTCAAAACTTGTGTAATGACCTCTTAAATATTCATACTTAGGTCTAAGTTTTTAACTATGATATTTAGAAATAACTCATTACAATGGTTTTATTCTTTACTCCCTTATTCCATTGATTCCTTTTAGAAATTAGGAACAATATCATTTAGCAATTTCAAAATAATATTGGCCTTCAAATTTTTATAGCTAATTTGACTCATTGTAAGGAATGTGTTAAAAAAAATTACTAATTTTATTGGTAGATTCTATCATTTGCATTCTCAAATTTCTTATCTTGTTCCTAATATTTTTTTTTAAATGACACCTATAGCATTAGGTGTGATTCCTTTGTTGTCCATTTTAAAACCATCTTGTAATTATGCATCTCATCCTGAATCCTTGCATAATGTTTTGTTGAAGCTTATGAACATTTATGGGTAAAAGCACAATAATGTCACCCTTTTACAAAGGAAAAAACAACACCAAAACTGTAAAACTTCAAGGGAATAAAAGTCACATTTTTATTGATAATTTGAAGATGATGTAAACTGATGAAATGTGTGAAATAGGATGAATTATCTGCCTATAATTTTTTTTAAAAAAAATTGAACCAAAAATAGTATATTTTTTGAATTTTTTAGGTCTATTTTTCATTTTTTGAAAAATACTATAAATCAAGGAGTTTACTTCCCGCCAAATCATTATAAGTAAAACATTATTTTTTTCTCCAATTTTAGAATATGTTGTAGATGACATGTATAGCTAGTGCATAAAAAAAAAGTGTTTTCGAGGTATAGTTTGCCCGTTATAACTATTCAAAGTTGAACTTAATTGAAATCAATAGTTTTTGTCTCCCGCCATTTTCCCCTATAAAAAATATACCAATAACCAAATAAATTACATATTATTAAAGATGAATCTCTACTCTAGTGTTATATATGACTCTAAAAATTTTCTAAATTGATTTAGAATTTTTTATATATTATCTGAATCGACAACTTGTGAAAGATTTAATAACCTACATGTAGTTTTAAACAAATTTGTTCAATGTTTTTTAGTGGAAACAATATAAAATTTATATGTCAAGAATTGTAGTTCCGAGATCTAGAAAAAGGTAATTTTAGTTTTTTGACATTGTCTAGTTTCAGCAGAGAAAAAAATAGCCGAATTGCAAACTTCTAGATTTTTTGTGTTTTTTGAGGTTTGGCTGCCATCATAGTATGCCACCTAGGTAGACTCAGCCTAGTCGCACTTGGTGTTGTCCTACTTTCCCTCGCATTGGCTCACGCATGAGCCTACTTGACCATGTAGCCACCCATTTGGTGCCACGTTGACTCGACCAAGTTAGACTGAGCTGAGTGTAATTGGGCCGAGTCTAACTGGGCTGAGTCAATCAAGTTAGCTTAAAATATGACCAATTATTTTGCTTTTACTCTTTTCTTAACTTACTCCCATAAACCTATTGAACCTTCCAAGCTTTTGTGAGCCTCTTATAATCATAAAGCATTTTTCAAATAATATCATTAGTTTGGACATGATATTGAGAAGTTTTGTATTTGATAGATTCTAATAGGTCATAAGCCTTGATGGTTTCAATGATCAAGGAATCAAATCAGTTCAAACCCCTATGAAAAATATGCAAATATATACTAATCCATTGCCTTCTCATTCTACCAAAACCATTGAGCCAACCAATCCATTGCCTTCTTCTTCCACTAATAGTGGTGCAGGAGCACCCATGGGATGGTAAAGTCAATCCTATGCAATTTTTTGGTTTGAAGCCCTCTAAGGCATGTTGTACATTTCATAAGGTCATGTAGACCATAGTGTGTGAGTACAATAAAGCTTAGGATCTGGTTAAGACTTAAAGTTCTCATAAAGTTGCAAATAGGGGCTAAAATATTGTAAAGCCTCCAAATTGGTTGGAAAAGATTATGATGTCATCATGATGTCATTAGGGCTTGGAGATGTTTAGAAACTTGTTTGAAACAAGGTTGGAGTCTAGGATGAGGTTAGATGAGTGTTTGATCTCATTTTAATTAAGTTGTAAAAAGATGTAAAAAAGTTGCATTGCCACTGTTGCAACTTTTAAAAGTTGCTCGAACAACATTGTCCAAATCTTGCAACTCGATGAAGGAGCACCCTAAGTGTAAAAATGGTTTAATTATCATATTTAAGGTAGGAAATGACCTAATCATAAGGTTAGACACCCATTGTACGAAATTGGTTTTGAAGAATAATGAGAAGTGCTGGTTTTGTGTGCATTTAGTTAGTTATTGAGTAACAATAGATTGAATATAGATTCAATTAAGTAATATAGCTAATGAATGGATTAGAGTAGTTTTTATTATTATTTTCTATGCCATTGGTTTGGTGTTTTGAATTTATTTCATTAGTTTTCAATAAATACTTTTGTTTTGCAGTTCTCACTGGTTAAAAACAAGCAGTTATTGAAGATGGAGACCTAGCTCACTATCCCACTTTTCAATATGTACAGAATCTTAGGGATAGTGAGTAGACTCCATTTAAATAATGTGTATAGGAGCTTGGTCCCTCAAAAGTAGATGAAGCATTTTTAAGGTCTTTCTCTAGGAGAGCTAGTGGTGATCCTGGCTAGGGAAGACATTGTTCCAAAGTTATTTACTTGCAAGGGTGTGAACTAAAGACCTAATAAACTAATGGGAATTTAAGTTGGCAGTCTTCTAAATATTTTTTGAATATGAGAAGGTCATGCCAATCTAGATTAGAGCCTAATATTGCAAACTAGCCTTGAAAGCAGTGAAATTCTAAAACCCTCCTAAAACCACACATTTGGGTGAGGGAATTGTACAGAAGGGTGGAGCCCTAAGACCCAAAAAATCCTTGAGAGGATGGAAAATTAACCAAGAATAAAAAGGAAAGTTGCAGGATCCTTTGGGAAAGAAGTGGTGAAAATCCCTATTTTCTTCGAATAGGAGACCTAATAGGGATACTAGCCATTAGGTTTGTTTTGAAGCCAATTGAAGAAATAGACTAGCAAGATGAATCAATAGGGAATCCTAACACCTCTAGTTGATCAAATTTAAATGTCTAAGAATACCTCCTCACCTCTACAATAATACTTCATAGTTCACAAGATTGGGGGTGGAAAGTCTTTAAGTGAGTTTAAGGGCTAAAGAGTAGGAAGCTACTAAGCACCAAGTAGAAGTCATGGCTTGGTAGTTCTTTCTTGGTAGTTGAGTTGGTAAAGGAGAATAGGGGATCAAGAACCTTGAAGAGGTCCTATAGGTTAGAAGGTGTATAAAGAAGGAACCTTATATTCTATTGAAAGACTAAGAGCATGAGCTTATGATTGGCTCATCTAACCTCCCTATAAAATTGGTATTGTTACCCTAATTTTACACATACAGTATCATAATCATAAACAATAAAAAATTTCATGAAAGCAAACCTCTTTAACATTATTGTTCAGCTGATAATAAATTGCTATTTCATTCATATTTTCATTTACATTGTACTCTAAGTATTTATCATATTCCAATTTTCAAATTCATACTTGATCATTACATTGTGCATTCAAACTGAATGTAATAAATAAATGTGCTTTCCATATTACATATTTCATATTGGAACTTAGAGGAAATTACAGAAAAGAAAGCATGATAAAAGCATGAGTAGGGGTCCATGCATTGCCTTCTAGAAGTAGACTCTATGATATGGGAGCTGGTTGTCTGCTTTTTCCAAACCTCATGTCTTTGTCATAGTCCATCATGTCCTACATCTAGGTCTTAGGGTCTTGTCCTACATCATGGAAAGAGAAGGTGTTAGATCCAAATTGGATCTAAGAAATGCAATGGAAACCTAAAACATCATACAACTATCAATCTTTCAGAACTACACATCTACCAATAATATCAATACAATGGAAAAGTATGCATCTACATCTATAGAATAATAATATCAAAGGGACATGCCTCCATGAAACCATTTACTATCTATTGTTATCGTTCTGCATTATACAAAAGTTGCTGAATTGAAGGGACTTAGTTCCTATAGCTGAGAAACCTTTTTCAGAACAATAATATGTTAAGATAGTGAACACAATCAACCAACCAACATTCATTCATAAATATCATTACACATGGAACTCACACACAAACATTGACTAGTTGGTCATGTTCACTAACCTAACATGTTGGATTTGGTGATGTTTGCAAACATATTAATTAGAAGTGTATTCAGATTGCAGAAATAAATATGATCTATGAATTCACTAGTAGCAGATCATAAAGAAAAGTGCATTGAGTGTCACGAGCCCATTATCGGACCTCACAAGATGCATTATCAAAAGAGAAAAAAATTCTAGGAGGTCATGAGTTCAAGGATTGGAAGATGTAGAATGAGAAGAGATGTGTATGCACCCTAAAGTTGTCGCTTAGACTTTTGGCCCCATTTATCATTTTATCAATTTATCAAATTTCCTGAATCAATGCTTTGCAATATTTTCAATTCAAATCAATTTCCTTGATCAAATTGTAATTAATTCAATTATTCAATTATTTCAATATTTCCTAAAGTTTGATTATTTTTATCTAATTAAAAGATTTAATTTTCTTTTTAATTAAATAAAATTCCTCTTATTTAATTAAAAGATTTAATCTCCCTTTTAATTGAATAACATTTATCTTATTCAATTAAAGTAAATTTCTCCCTTTTAATTAAATAAAATTCCTCTTATTTAATTAAATTAAATTCCTCCCATTTAATTAAATAAAATTCTTCTAATTTATTTAATTGAAAGAAAACCCCTCTTTTAATGAAATAAATAAAAAAAAGCCCCAGTTAAAGCACTTTATTTGATGAAAAAGGAAATAAACTAAATGAAAATTAAATAAAAATCCTTTTTCCATCACATCTTCCTAAGTGGTGGGATTTTTGCCTCTTAATCATAGCCTTCTATTTTTGCATCTTAATCTCAACCGTTCACTTTTCTTTATAAGGAAATCTCTCCTTCTCATTTTGATATTAGGTTTTTATAGTATTGTTATGTTGCAGGTTTGGAGAGCAATTTTGGAGGAGGATTTGAACACTTGAGCTTGGATATTGAAACTTCTCTCTTCTTGTCTTCTTCTTCTTGCATTCATGGCTATTCATGTAGATTAGATTGATTTTTATTTTCATAGATTAAACTTGCATTTGTATTTCCTTTCATAGATTAATCATGCATTGTTATCATATAGAGTAGATCTCATTTTCATGCATTTGAATCTCTCATTTCATGGTGTACTTCCATAGGCACTAACTAGGTCAATCTGAGGGCCTCCATTTCACACCTTTGCACTCCATGACTAGAGAGCT
>MU227187.1:871768-910599 GCA_018584345.1 Thuja plicata | reverse complement strand
CCTAAAAACATTAGTCAAATGAGGAGTCTTCAGGGACGTCTTCAATCTATAAGGAGATTCATTTCACAACTGGCAGATAGAGCTCAACCCTTCAATAAGAACTTGCATAAAGGAGTCAAATGTATTTTTAATGAGGATTGTCAAAAGAGCATAGATCAAATTAAGAAGTACCTAGCAAATCCTCCTATTTTAATGCCTCCTATCCCAGGGAAACCACTTATTTTATACATTTCAGCAACAAAATATTCCTTGGGGGAATTACTGGCTCAACTTGATGAAAATGGGAAAGAAAGAGCAATATACTACATTAGTCATACTATTGTTTCATATGAGGTTAATTACACTAGCATTGAGAAAGCTTGCCCTACTATTGTGTTTTCTTCCCAAAAGTTGTGACATTACATTCTTGCGCATACTATACACCTCATAGCCAAAATAGATCCACTCAAATAGTTGCTAAGTAAGGCTTCCCTCACAAGTAGACTTGCTAAATGGATGATGATACTTTCAAAGTTTGATATAGAGTACATTGAGCATAAGGCAATTAAAGGACAAGCTATAGCAGATCAATTGGCTGATTTCCCATTACAAGATGATGTACCTATTCAATTTGATTTCTCAGATGAACATCTTATGTATATGACTAAAATAACTTGGAAGATGTTCTTTGATGGATCTTTTATGCAAAATGTTTCAGGAGCTGGTGTGTTGTTTTTTTCTCCTTATGGGTACACGATTCCAAAGTCTTATAAATTATTGTTCCCATGTACAAACAACATTGTTGAGTATGAAGCTTTAACAAATGGACTTAAGATAGCCATAGAATTGAGAATCACAGAGTTACACATCTATGGGGATTCACAGCTGATAATCAACCAAGTTAATTATGAATATCAAACAAAACATGAGAAAATGGTACCTTACAAGCAAATGGTTGATTCCTTAAAGATATATTTCACATTTGTCACATTTCAGCAAATCCCCAGAGTAGAAAACAAAGCAGCTGATGCTATGGCTATACTTGCTTCACTTCTTCAGTTAGAACAACATGAATCAAGATTTGAGTTCCTGGTGGAAGAGCTACATCACCCTAACTTTGACTCCCAAGAAAGCCATATCATTTGTACCCTTGTTGGTCATGAATCATCCCGTTATGGTGCCATTTACTCAGATCTTCATGATGACATTATACCTGAAAAATTTAACCAATCTAAATGCAGAAACCTTACCCGAAATGCCTCTCGCCATTCCCTTATCACTGGTGATTTGTATAGGAGGGGTCTAGATGGAACACTTCTTAGATACTTAGAAAAGGAAGAATCCGATCAAGCGTTAGTTGACATTCACAAGGGCTTCTGTGGGGACATTCCAATGGTCTTGCAATGTCCCGAAGGTTTCTTAGGGCGGGGTACTATTGGCCCACGATGCAGTTTGATGCAGTAGCTTTTGCAAAGTCATGTGAAAAGTGTCAAAAACATGGTAACGTGATACATGCTCCAGGTAGGGAGCTCATTCCTTCTATATCTCATTGGCCATTTCAGCGTTGGGCCTTTGACCTTGTTGGGAAAATTCATCCCAACTCATCAGGTAGACACAAATTTATCATTACTGCTACTGATTACTTCACTGAATGGGTAGAAGCTGTCCCACTTTCTATTGCCTCTGGCAAGACAGTTTCTCCATTCATTCTAAACCATATCATCTATCGATATGGAGTGCCTTCTGAGATTATTACTGACAATGGAGGCCAGTTTAAAAATAAGGACCTTAAACAACTCTGCAAGAAATTCAAGATTAAACAACATTGGTCATCCATTTACTTCCCACAAGGAAATGGTCAAGCAAAGGCATCAAACAAGGCCATTCTTAAAATTTTGCATAGAACAGTATGTAAGAGTGGTAGAGATTGGCATTTACAGATAAATCTAGCTTTGTGGGCCTATAGAATGAGTATTCGTACTCCTACTGGGGCTACTCCTTTTTCCCTTACATATGGTGCTAAAGTAGTGTTACCTTTAGAGATTGAGATTCCTTCACTTTGAGTTTCTCTCCATGGTCTAGTTACAGATGAACACTACCATGCCATGAGACTTCAAGAGCTAGAACTTCTAGATGAAAAACATCAAGCATCATTCGACCATATGAGGGTCTATCAAAAGCGTATATCTAAAGCCTTCAACAAAAAGGTTCACCCTAGAGAATTCCAGGTGGGAGATCTTGTCCTACGTGAAAATCCTAAGAATCAATAGTATAGAGATCAAAAGGGAAAATTTTAACCTAATTGGCTTGGACCTTACATTATTACAGCGACTTTTGGGACAGGTGCTTATTTACTATCTACAGAGGAGGGAGAGCAGCTCCCTAATCCTATCAATGTTTTGCACCTAAAGAAGTTCTATCCATGATGCCTATTCTGTCTGGGGGCATCCCTTTGTACATATTTATTGATCTTGAAAAAATTCAAAAAAATGATATATTGCCAAAAATTCTAAAAATCAGAAAATGTCCTAAAAAAATGATCATCTTAGTGAAAACCTAGCAATAGGCACTTTGATGTATCTCCAAAAAATTATATATTCAAAAAATACAAAAAAATACAAAAATAAAAATTTAAAAAAAAAAAATGGAAAAAGTGCCTTGGTGAAAACCTGGAAACAGGCGCCTTGGTAGAAAAAATTCAAAAAAATTATAAAAAGTCCTGAAAAAAAAAGAAGAAAAAAATGAAAATGAAAAAATTGTAATAAAATCCAAGTGGTCAAAACCTAGAAACAAGCGCTACTTGACGCCTTTGCACCCCTATTTCTTAGCACGTGTCTACGACACTTAGCCTTTCTCCATCATGCCTTGCCCTTGTTGCCTTGGTCTAGAATTGGTCTTTTTCTTTGTCTAGGGGGCATAACTATGTTAGCTTTGGTCTCTTGGATGCGTTAGTCTTTAGGACACCTCACAAATGGTGTTTTTCAATACCACCCCAACTGTATTTTTCAATACAACCCCTGACATCGAGTGTTTTTCAACACTTATCAGTTTGGTCTTACCCCATTTTTTCATGTGGCCTTACCTTCTTGCAAGAATTCAATCCTTATCCTTGGAACTCAGTATCAGTTAACACACTTTAATTTTTAAACACAACACTTAATGCTTGAGATATGTCATGATCTTTTCTTTGTGTGCTAACTGTTATTAATTTTTGTTGAATGTCCTTGTCTAGTAAGTCTCTCCGTGATGCATAGCTAGAGGACTTGGGGCATGGGGCATGTTTTTATTTGCTTCCTACTTTATGCTTCACTATTTTTGCACAACCGTTTTACTGGTCATCCTGGCCTCTATGCCTTGATGCGAGCATGGTTTTGCTACATTAAATTGGGTAAGCTAAAATCACAGTCATCTTGACCTTTATGTCTTTAATGCTTATGTTAGAATCTTTCCACATTTCAATCTGATGTAAATCACATTCATATCTTCATAGTTGCGCTTGTGACTAGTGATGATTGTATGATTTTTCGATGTCCGTTAATAATGGCCCAATGATGAAAATAAGTTCCATACATTCTCTAATGAATGATGAACACAAGATCCTATATTTGTTGCTCTATTGCAAGTACACCTGTGCATTTTCATGTAGCTTGCATTGTTAGACTTCATGTTAGTTTGCATTTTAGGCTGCATTATGAGTTTGAGAGGGTTTTTCCTTCATCTTTCTTGTGGACTTTTAATCAACTGTGATCACGTTATGAGCTTCATTTCCTTATCTTCATTCGTGATCTCAATCAAAATTTTCTATTTAAAATAGTTGATTAATTTTGCGGCATTTCTCTCTTTTGGGGCAAATTCTCTTTCTTCTCTCTATTTCTTTCCACCTCTTCCAAACTTCTATCTTCCATTCTCTTTCACGCCACTTCTTTTCTTCTAATTCAACCTTGGGGCTAAAATGTTGTAAAGCCTCCTGATTGGTTGGAAAATATTATGATGTCATCAAGATGTCATTAGCACTTGGAGATGTTTAGAAACTTTTTTGAACCAAGGTTGGAGTCTAGGATTAGGTTAGATGAGTGTTTGATCTCATTTTCATTAAGTTGTAAAAAGATGTTAAAAAGTTGCATTGTAACTGTTACAACTTTCAAAAGTTGCTCGGACAACATTGTCCAAATCTTGCAACTCGATGAAGGAGCACCCTAAGTGGAAAAATGGTTTAATTATCATATTTAAGGTAGAAAATGACCTAATCATAAGGTTAGACACCCATTGTACGGAATTGGTTTTGAAGAATAATGAGAAGTGTTGGTTTTGTGTGCATTCAGTTAGTTATTGAGTAACAATAGATTAAATATGGATTGAATTAAATAATATAGCTAATGCATGGATTAGAGTACTTGTTTTTATTGTTTTTTGTGCCATTGGTTTGGTGTTTTGAATTTCTTTCATTAGTTTTCTATAAATACTTTTGTTTTGCAGTTCTCACTGGTTAAAACCAAGTAGTTATTGAAGATGGAGACCTAGCTCACTATCCCACATTTCAATATGTACAGACTCTTGGGGATAGTGAGTAGACTCCATGTCAATAATGTGTATAGGAGCTTGGTCCCTCAAAAGTAGATGAAGCATTTTGAAGGTCTTTCTCTAGGAGAGCTAGTGGTGATCCTGGCTAGGGAAGACATTGTTGCAAAGTTGTTTACTTGCAAGAGTGTGAACTAAAGACTTAATAAACTAATGGGAATTTAAGTTGGAAGTCTTCTAAATATTTTTTGAATAGGAGAAGGTCGTACCAATCTATATTGGAGCCTAAATATTGTAGACTAGCCTAGAAACCAGTGAAATCCTAAAACCCTCCTAAAACAACACATTTGGGTGAGGGAATTGTACAGAAGGGTGGAACCCTAAGACCCAAAAAATCCTTGAGAGGATAGAAAATTAACCAAGAATAAAAAGGAAAGTTGCAATATCCTTTGCGAAAGAAGTGGTGAAAATCCCTATTTTCTTCGAATAGGAGACCTAATAGGGATACTAGCCATTAGGTCTGTTTTGAAGCCAATTGAAGAAATAGACTAGCAAGATGAATCAATACGGACTCCTAAAACCTCTAGTTGATCAAACTTAAATGTATAAGAATACCTCCTCACCTATGCAATAAAAGTTCACAAGATTGGGGGTGGAAAGTATTTAAGTGAGTTTAAGGGCTAAAGAGTAGGAAGCTAGTAAGCACCAAGTAGAAGTCATGGCTTGGTAGTTGAGTTGGTAAAGGAGACTAGGGGATCAAGAACCTTGAAGAGGTCCTATAGGTTAGAAGGTGTCTAGAAAAGGAACCTTATATTCTATTGAAATACTAAGACCATGAGCTTATGATTGGCTCATCTAACCTCAATATAAAATTTGTATTGTTACCCTAATTTTACACATGCAGTATGATAATCATAAACAATAAAAAATTGCATGAAAGTACACCACTTTAACATTATTGTTCAGCTAATGAGGATGAAATAAATTTATATTTCATTCATATTATCAGTTACATTGCACTCTAAGTATTTATCATATTTCAATTTTCAAATTCATAATTGATCATTAAATTGTGCATTCAAACTGAATGTAATAAATAAATGTGCTTTCCATATTATATCTTTCATATTGGAACTTAGAGGAAATTACAGAAAAGAAATCATGATAGAAGCATGAGTAGGGGTCCATGCATTTCCATCTAGAAGTAGACTCTGTGATATGGGAGCTGGTTGTCTTCTTTGTCCAAACCTCATGTCTTTGTCATAGTCCATCATGTCCTACATCTAGGTCTTATGGTCTTTTCTTGTATCATGGAAAGAAAAGGTGTTAGATCCAAATTGGATCTAAGAAATGCAATGGAAACCTAAAACATCATACAAAAATCAAACTTTTAGAACTATACATCTACCGATAATATCAATACAATGGAAAAGTATGCATCTACATCTATAGAATAACAGTATCAAAGGGACATGCCTCCATGAAACCTTTTACTATCTATTGTTATCATTCTGCATTATACAAAAGTTGTTGAATTGAAGGGACTTAGTTCCTGTAGTTGAGAAACCTTTTTCAAAACAACAATATGTTAAGATAGTGAACACAATCAACCAACCAACACTCATTCATAAATATCATTACACATGGAGCTCACACACAAACATTGACCAGTTGGTCATGTTCACTAACCTAACATGTTGGATTTGGTGATGTTTGTAAACATATTAATTAGAAGTGTATTCAGATTGTAGAAATAAATATGATCTATGAATTTACTAGTAGCAAATCACAAAGAAAAGTGCATTGAGTGTCATGAGCCCATGATCGAACCTCACAAGATGCATTATCAAAAGAGAAAAAAATTCTAGGAGTTCATGAGTTCAAGGATTGGAAGATGTAGAAGGAGAAGAGATGTGTATGCACCCTAAAATGGTCACCTAGACTTTGGGCCCCATTTATGATTTTATTAATTTATCAAATTTCCTGAATCAATGCTTTGCAATATTTTCAATTCAAATCAATTTCCTTGATCAAATTGTAATTATTCAATTATTTCAATATTTCCTAAGGATTGATCATTTTTATCTAATTAAAAGATTTAATTTTCTTTTTAATTAAATAAAATTCCTCTTATTTAATTAAAAGATTTAATCTCCCTTTTAATTGAATAACATTTATCTTATTTAATTAAAGTAAATTTCTCCCTTTTAATTAAATAAAATTCCTCTTAATTAATTAAATTAAATTCCTCCCATTTAATTAAATAAAATTCTTCTAATTTATTTAATTGAAAGAAAACCCCTCTTTTAATTAAATAAATAAAAAATCCCCACTTAAAGTACTTTATTTGATGAAAAAGGAAATAAATTAAATGAAAATTAAATAAAAATCCTTTTTTCATCACATCTTCCCAAGTGGTTGGATTTTTTCCTCTTAATCATAGCCTTTGATGTTTGCCTCTTAATCTCAACCGTTCACTTTTCTTTATAAGGAAATCTCTCCTTCTCATTTTAATATTAGGTTTTTATAGTATTGTTATGTTGCAGGTTTTGAGGGCAATTTTGGAGGAGGATTTGAGCACTTGAGCTTGGATATTGCAACTTCTCTCTTCTTGTCTTCTTCTTCTTGCAGTCATGGCTATTCATGTAGATTAGATTCATGTTTATTTTCATAGATTAAACTTTAATTTTTATTTCCTTTCATAGATTAATCATGCATTGTTATCATATAGAGTAGATCTCATTTTCATGCATTTGAATCTCTCATTTCATGGTGTACTTGCATAGGCACTAACTAGGTCAATCTAAGGGCCTCCATTTCATACCTTTACACTCCATGACTAGAGAGCTATGGATCGATATTTGAGGCCTCATTCTTGAGCAACCTTGGATGGAATGATTCATAGAAGTGTGTCAACATTTTAGCACACAAGATACAGTTCATAAGATTTGATATAGAGTGAAAAATGTTGGTGTAGCTCAATGGGAGAAAAGTACACTAATGTTGTTGTAATTTACTGGTGTACAAGGATAGAAGATGTATGTGCAGGAAAAAAATAGAGATTTTTGAAAGAAGGAGATGAATTTATTTTTTCAATCAAATGATAATATATCACTGGTATTCAATTTTTCACAAATGAAGGTCAATTGTAATGTTGTTTAAAAAAATTTGATTACTGTTATGCATAAAAAAAACAAATGATATTCTAACCAGAAGTGTCATTTAGTTATTAATAAATGAACATGCATATGTAGAGATCAAATGATAGTGCATATTGTGGAGAAAAGGAAATAACAGTAATGTTGTTATAAAGGAATATGCATATACATAAGAACTAAATTGCAACATTATCAAAGTGAAAAATACATATATAGAATTCAAACACTGTTGACATCAGATAAAGAGTTCATCTTAATGTTTTTCTGAATACTGGTATGCTTGAATAAGAGAAAATATTTATAATAGTGATATATATTTTTATAGTAGAATATGGGTGTTCAACAGAAGACACAAAAGATAAGAAAATAGTGTGTTCTTAAAAGTGTAAAGCATAAGTAATATTGTTATGGGTTGCTACCAAGGAATCCATGATACTTTTATTTGTGTTCAAAAGATAGTGCATAATTAAGAATAGCAGGTAAATAATAGTGTTATTATTAGGTGCATGTTCAATGACAGTGCATAGTCAAGAGAGAAAACAAATAATAATGTTGTTCATAAAGAAAAGATGTATTGTTTTAAAATGCCAGGCTCTCTATTTTACTGTGTTTTTCATGGGTGTCACGAGCCCGTGCTCGAACCCCATGGGTAACTTTCTTACTGGAGGCACAAAGACAGTTTGGTACACTTTTCATTATCATTTTTGCAAGGTGGAGCATAAAGTCAATGAATGGATACAAACAACATATTTCGAATAATGTGAAGTTCATTTCAAACCACGGTCTCAAAAGAGATTGGAAAAAGAAGAAGCATGGTCACTATCGACATTGGACACAAACACGAAGAAACCCCAAGAAGACAGCATTAACACAAAAATGATGGACAACAGTGAAGTGACAACGTAATTATAGTAGCATAGATATGTTATATACAACAACAGATGTAACTACTCACAAACTACATAATACAAGCATAAGAAAAGTACAACAATGAATTATCTAACAGTGGTCTATTCAAGGAAAGGCTCGAGTTGAGAAACAAATAAAAGGAGAGCATAATAACCTAGAATCATTACAAGAATAATGGTGGAATCAACAGAGTAAAAGCCCGTAACCAAAATCAATTAAAGTTATGAAATGGAATGGTGACATCAACTATGAGTTCAACAAACAGGAAGAATGAGAAAAGAAGCAGAGATTATGACTTATCTGGAATCAACAAAGCTATGATAGAAGGAATAAAAGTCAAGATGATATGATGTAGAGCCTGAGCTCCATGAAGACATGCATAAATAGTGCCACCCATTATGTCAAAGACCCAGATCATTAAAAGCCATGGTGTTCACAGCCTGAGCTCTCTATTTTTCAACAGTGAAACTCAAGTTTGAGCACACACTCTAGTGCTAAACATAGATTGAGCCCTAGATTAAGTGGGAATAACTCCAGATGGTAAGAGCCTGATCTCTTTATCTTTATAGTAACTTCGAGTTGGAGCCCGAGCTTGATGCTCAAAATGCATGCTCAAGATACAATCAGAGCCAAAGATGGAATAAGATTGATACATTGAACTTCAAACCAGAAACAACACAACTCCCACATCAGAGTGTCAACTTCCAAATCGACAACCCAAGTACAAAGAAGAAAAAAAGAACCAGATTCAACGCTATGTTCATAGCAAGTGACACCATAAGCTAGGGTTTCAAAACCCTTGTATTTACCAAATGCAAAGAATAGAATTGCCAAAACCAAGAAAAATGCCAAGTTTTAGTTAAACTTTGGAATCCGCTAATAGATGAGTTAATGCATTAAAGACTATAGTGTTTGACAGTAGGAAGCCTCCAATTCCAAGTACCACGAAAACCACCTTGTTGATGGAGACATTGATATTTTTGGAGAGTGATTATTTGCATAGCTTTGGTCATGTTGACCTAGGGTTATGGAATCGACTTTAGGATTGGTTGGGGTTATATTTTATGTGGTTGGGGTTAGACGTATTGAGTTAGGGATTGTTATTATAGGTTTTGCATATATGTTGGTTGTGTTTATTTAAAAGATATATATTTTAAAAGACCAACATTAGGGGCATGTATAAAGGCATGAATTATGCCTTATGAGTAGGGTTTATAACTGATTTGGAGGGATTTTTGGAGGGCATTGGATTTTTGAAATTAGCCTTGAAGGGGTATATATCTAAATTTCCTTCTCAGTTTTAGGGGTTCAAAATTTAGGGAGAAGGTGGTTTAGTGAACATAGTTGTTCCTTTGTACCTTTTGCATACATTTTGTAGCCATAAGTTTAGTTTTGATGCAATATTGTGTTCAAGTGAATGTAAGTTATTCCTTGACATGTTTTACATCTTGGCATGTAACCATTTTGCAAATTTTGAAGAAAATAAAGAAAGTTTCCCCATTCTTCACATGTTTTTCTGAGTTTTGTCATCAATCCTTTTCCAAGACTTTTTCACTTAAGTATAATGCATTTTACATCATAGATTAGTGAATTAATCCAATTCCTATTCTAGGTTGTCAAGTAGAACCTTTTGCAGAATTTGTATGTTTGTTAGCACATAATCAATGTTTGTGGTATAAGTCCTAATAGTGAGTTTTAGGTCAACTTATACATTGAATAGTGAATGTTAGTGCAAATTCTAAATAGTGTGTGCCTTGTGGATGCTGATTTGAAGTTTTGATAAATCTTAATCAACTTTGGTGTATCATCTTCTAGTTTATTTACTTAGTTTTAGTCATTCTTTCCCTTTTCCCCAATCAGAGAATCAGTCATATGTGATATTCCAAATCAAATAGGAACTGCCCTAGAAACTAGAGATTCCCTTTTAATTAGAGTCCACCCACAACTTAGGAAGGTTTCCATTATTACTATAAGATATTAGTATGCCCTAATGCTTGAGTTAGGGTGATATTTCAAGGCCTTAACAGGTATCAGATCCCCAAGAAGATTTGGGATTGCATAGTGTATGCCATAGTGTGAATCTAATGGATCAGAAAGCATGGTGACTAAGTTAGAACTGGCCAAGAAGGTTGATGACCAGGAGGTAGAGAATAGGCTATTGTGAGAAAGAATAGCCCGATTAGAGAAATCATTGGGTGAAGTGCCAACAAAGATTTATAAAGTCAGTGATAAACTTGAAGGGAAGGAAGCCAAGGGAAATGAGGTTGTTGAAGGGGATAAAACTCCACATCCTGACCCTATGTCACAAGATGATCCCTTCTTGAAAGCCTTGAAAGCTATGAGTGGGAAGGCTCTTGAAGGAATACTACTGTTTAATGGAAGGATGGATGAAGATCTAGTAATGACTTGGATAGAAAACATGAGAACCATTTTGAATGTCATGGAAACAAAGAAGCACAAACTATAACGGTGGATAAGTTAACACTCAGAGGCTCTGCATTGACATGGTGGAATTTCATTCAAGCAGAAAGGGAGAAAGAAGGCAAGAAACCAATTGCCACATCGAAGGGCATGGTAGTCAAGGTGAAAGAAGCATACATGCCTGATGACTATGAAATGCAATTTCATAAGAAGAGATAGAGCTTGAGACAGAAGGATATTGATGTAAATTACTTTACAAAGGAATTTCAAAAAATTCTTTAAGGTCCAATGTGGCTGAAGATGAAAGCCTTAAGGTGGCTAGGTACCTAAATGGTTTAAAGTGGAACATCCAAGAGGAGATGACTCTACTAAGCCCCAAGAAAGTACACCAGTGTTATCAGTTAGCCATCAAGATTGAGGAAAAGATCAAGAGGAAGCAAGATCAAAATTCTAATAATAGAGGAAGAGGCAATGACCAAAGAGCTCATAGAGGTGGTTACCAAGGAAGAGGGACTGAACAAAGAATCCAGGGAGAGTCAAAACTTGTGTAGCATAGTAATTAAACAACTTCTAGAGGAGATTATGGAAGAGGTAGAGGAACTCAAGGAGGTTGTAGTAGAGGAAGAAGTGTGGGCAGAAGCAATTCATATTTTGCTAGCATGAAGTGCTATAATTGTGGCCAAATGGGAAATCTTGCTTATAGGTGTCCAGAGAAGGCATGTTATTCAAACAATGAAAAGAGAGTGGCATATTCACATGAAGATAAATCAAGTGTCAAATAACTAGAGGTGTGTCACATTGAATCAGAGATGGGAGAGAATCTAATTTTTAGAAGAATCTTGATCAGACAACCAGTGAAAGAAGAACCTAAGTAGAGAAGAGCCTTGTTCAAAATAAGGTATAAGATTCTTCGTAAAGTGTGAAAAGTGACTGTTGGTTTAGGATCCAAAGATAAAATTATCTCAGAAGAAGTAGTTAAGAATCTTAACTCAGAAAAGATACCCCATAGAAACCCCTACAAGGTGACATGGTTGAACAAAGGGCAAAGTGTCCTTGGAAATGAGCAAACAACAGTTGAATTCTCCATTCGAGGATACAAAGATAAGTTAATATGTGATGTGTTTCCTATGGATGCATGCCATCTCTTATTGGGAAGACATTGGAAATATGATAGAGGGGTCATTTATTATGGGAAAGAAAATATAGTCTCATTCAAGAAGGAAGGAAAGAGATTCAAAATATAGTCTTTGCTAGATGAAGGAGACCAGTTAAAGACTCTTAGTGTGTTACTTAGCAATGGGAAAGATTTCTTGGAAACTCTTCAATAATAAGGTAGTGAGGGCTATACCATAGTTGTAAGGCCCAAGGAAGTGGAAAAGACTACACCAACATCTATACGAGTGGAGGTTTAAGCATTGCTTGAGAGGTTCAAAGACATAGTTAGTGATAGTACGCCACTAACCCTACCTCCTAAGAGGTCTATAATTCATCAAATAGAATTTATCCCAAGGGCTTCATTGCCCAAAAAATTAGCTTACAAGATCACACTAGAGAAGAACCAAGAAGTAACAAGACAAGTGCAAGAGCTACTTGACCAAGGATTAATAAAGAAGAGCATCAACCCATGTGCAATACCTATGGTTTTAGCATCCAAGAAAGGTGGTAAGTGGAGACTTTGCACTGATTCTAGGGATAATAATAGGATTACTGTTAGATATAGATTTCCTATTCCTAGGATTGAGGATTTGATGGATTGTCTTCAAGGGGATAAATATTCTACTAAATTAGATCTTAAAAGTGGATACCACAAGATTAGGATATAGGATGGGGATTAATGGTAGACAACCTTCAAAACCACTAAAGCATTGTATGAGTGGAGATTTATACCATTTGGGATTACAAATGCCCCTAGCAAATTCATGAGGCTAATGAATGAAGTGCTAAAGATTACACTCATAAATTTACATTGGTATATCTTTATGATATACTCATCTTTAGAAAAAAAAGGAGGAGCTTCTAAAGCATTTGGAGACATTTCTCAAAAGGCTACAAGAGGAACACTTATCTATTAATCTAGAGAAGTGTGAATTCTTCAAACAAGAACTTGTGTACTTGGGATTTTTAGTGTCTCAAGGTTCATTGAAGATGGACCTAAGAAAGGTGGAGGCTATCCTAAAATGGCCTACACCAATCACAGGGACAAAGGTAAGGATCTTTCATGGGTTAGCTTAATTTTATAGAAAATCTATAAGGAATTTCAGTGGTATTTGTTCACTAGTGCTAGACACCATCAGAGGTGGATTAAAAACCAAACTCAAGTGGACTCATGAAGTAGGTCAAGAATTTTTGAAGTTGAAATAATAGGTAGCTACACAACCTATCATATTGTTACCTAGATTTGAAAAAATATTTACAATATATTTTGATGCAAGTGGAGTGGCAGTAGGAGGAGTGTTGAGCCGGGAGGATAGGCCTATATCATTCTTTAGTGAGAAGATCAACGAAGCTAAGAAAAAGGTATTCATCTTATGAATTAGAGCTGTATGCTCTAGTACAAACACTTAGCAAGTGGAGACATTATCACCTACCTAAGGAGTTTTTGGTTTTCACAGGCAACCAAGCCTTGAGTTACATCAACACACAAGATAAATTAAGCAACATGCAACTAAAGTGGATGGATTATCTACAAGCCTTCACATTTACTATTAAACACAAGAAGGGATAGTTGAATAAGGTGGCAGATGCATTGAGAAGGAGATTGTTGACAGTCCAATAATTTCAACTTCAAAGCATTAGCATAGAGATTTTAAAGGATATCTTTAAGGATGAGGAAGATTTCTCAGAAGCCTACAAGGTATGTTCTAAATTTCAAAATCATTTTCACAGTCAATTTACAAAATATACATTACAGAGTGGTCTTTTGTTTAAAGGGAATCAACTATGTGTCCCTAAGGCTTCAATAAGGGAGAATCTCATTTAGGATAAGCACAATGGTAGCCCCAGTGGCCATTTTGGCATCAACAAAACCATGGAGTTACATTAGAGGTTCTATCATTGGCCCAAGTTCCATAGAGATGTAAGCAGGTATGTTGAAAAATGTGTTATATGTATGAAAGAAAAAGGGGGAGCTAGAAATGCAGGTTTGTACCACCCTTTTCCCATTCCCAATAGACCATGGGAATGTATCAGCATGGATTTTATAGTAGGATTGCATAAGGCCAAGAAAGGATTGGATAGCATCTATGTGGTGGTAGATAGGTTTAGAAAAAATGAGTCACTTTATTACTTGCAAAACTACCCATGATGCAAGCTATATAGCTCATCCCTTTTTTAAAGAAGTTGTGAGGATACATGGAATTCCTCTAAGAATTATGTTAGATAGGGAAGTCAATTTTATGGGTCATTTTTGGAAAATTCTATGGAGCAGATTGGGTACTAAATTATCTTTTAGATTAGCTTACCATCCACAGATGAATGGTCAAAGAGAGGTGATTAATAGGACATTTGGTAACTTTATTAGATGCATAATCAAAGAGTATGGTAAAATATGAGATCTAGTTGTACCACAAGCTGAATATGCCTATAATAACTGTGTTAATAGGATCACTGGCAGAAGTTATTTTGAGATAGTGTATAAGATGCACCCAAGGGGAGTATGTGAACTCAGAGATATAGGACCCATGGAGTGTAGGAGTGGTAATGTAGAAGAATTCTCACATAATGAAAGAGATTCAAGAGAAAGTCAAGAAGACTATAACTGACGCTACTCACAAATTACAAGCAAAAGTAGATGAGAAAAGAACAGATTTTTCCATAGAAGAGTATGTCATGGTTCATCTAAAAAAATCCATATTGTAGAAAGGAATGCCTACAAAGTTGTATATGAAAAGAGTGGGACAATGCAAGATACTAAATAACTATGGGAAAATGACTATAAGGTGGAATTTCCTTAAGATTTGGGCATCTCACCAGTGTTTAATGTAGCAGAATTGGTGAAGTTTAAGGGACCATTGTCAAAAGTAAACTAGAATGGTCAAGAGATCTTAGAGGATGTTAGTACAATAGCTTTACCTCCAAAACCTAAGCCTCAACCAGAAAAGATTTGAGAGTCCATGGTGAAGAAGACAACTAGACACAAGGTGTTTATGGAGAACTTGGTCCAGTGGAAAGATCACCCTTAATATAAAGCTACATGGGTGGAGGAAGGCAATTTGAAGAAGCTTGGCATTGATATCTCTTTGATATCCCCTCATGTTACTTAATATTTGTGTAGAGGGGAAAAATTGTGCAGGAGGACCCATGGGTTGGTAAAGACAATCCTATGCAATTATGTTGTGTGAAGCCCTCTGAGGCATGTTGTACACTTCATAAGTTCTCTTAGACCATAGTGTTTGAGTACAATGGGGATTGGGGTCTAGTTAAGTCTTAAACTCATAAAGTTGTAATTAGGGGCAAAAATGTTGTAAAGCCTCCTAATTGGTTAGAAGAGATGATGATGTTATTAGGGCTTGGATATGTTAAGATACTTGTTTTAACCTAGGTTGGAGTCTAGGATTATGTTAGATGAGTGTTTGATCTGATTTTCATTAAGTTGTAAAAATATTCAAAAAGATGTAAAAAAGTTGCATTACAACTTTCAAAAGTTGCTTGGACAATATTGCCCAAATCTTGCAAATCGATGAAGGAGCACCCTAAAAGGAAAAAAAAATGTGTAATTTTCCTATTTAAGATAGGAAATGACCTAATCATAATGTTAGATAGCTGTTGTATGGAATTACATTTCAAGAATACAGAGAAGTGTTGGTTTTGTGTGCATTTAGTTAGTTATTGAGTAAAACTAGATTGAATATGGATTGAATTTAATACTGTAGCTCACGCATGACTTAGATTAGTCATTTTTATTGTTTTTTGTACCATTGGTATAGTGTTTTGAATTTTTTTCAATAGTTTTGTGTAAATTTTGCACTGCTCACTAGTTAAAACCAGATAATTGTTGAAGATGGAGACCTAGCTCACTATCCCACCATTAAATCTATACAACCTCTTTGGAATAGAGATTATACTCCATGTAAATAATGTGTATAGGATCTTGGACCCTTAAATGTAGAGGAATAATTTTTAAGGTCTTTCCCTACGCAAGCTAGTGGTGAGCCCGTATAGGGAAGACAGCGCTGCTGAGTTATTTACTTGTAGGGGTGTGAACTAAAGACTTAATAAGCTATTGGGAAATTAAGTTGGGAGTCCTTTAGGGATTTTGTGAAGAGGATAAGGTCTTTAAAATCTATATTGGAGCCTAAAAATTGCAGACTAGCCAAGAAACTAGTGAAGTCCTAAAACCCTCCTAAAACCACACATTTTGGGTGAGGGCATTTACTGAAGGGTGGAACCGTAAGACCCCAAAAATACTTGAGAGGTTCAAAAATGAACCAAGAATCTAATGGAAAGTTTTAGGTTCCTTTGGGAAAGAAGTGCTGGAAATCCCTATTTTCTCAGAATAGGAGACCTAACCCCACTACTAGCCATTAGGTCTATTTTCAAGCCAATTGAAGAAATTGAATAGAAATATGAATCTAGAGGGACTCCTAACACCTCTAGTTGATCAAAATTTAATTTCTAAGAAGACCTCCTCACCTCTACAAGAATACTTCACAAAATTGGGGATCAAAAGTTTTTAAGTGAGTTTAAGGGCTAAAGAGTAGGAAGCTAGTAAGCACCAAGTAGAAGTCATCGCTTGGTAGTAATTTCATGGTAGCTAGGTTGGTCGAGGAAACTAGGGGATCAAGAACCTTGAAGAGGTCCTATAGGCCAAAAGGTGTGTAGAGAAGGCAAGCTATATTCTATTGAAAGACTAAGAGCATGAGCTTGTTATTGTCTCATCCAACATCCCTATCAAATAGTATTTATCCTAATAGCCCTATGATTATGAATGTTGAGGTACATGTAGTATGACCAATGATGTTTTTTTTAATTAAGATAAAATAAGGTTTTGAAGGGACTTAGAACCTTTAACAAGAAGAGTTTGAGGATAATCTGGAACCCCATTAAAGAAAGCATATATGAAATAGATTGCATTACAAAACAGAAAACAACAAAGACTCAACAACCTAGAGACATAGATCATACAACAAACCTACTACCCAAATGAACATTACACATGAAGCCTACACATTATAACCTGGGGTTTTCAAGACTCCCTAAAACATAATTGAAAATAAGGGTTTTTCTAGGCTCCCATAACCTAATAGTAGAAACCAACGATCCCTCCAGTCAACAAGGAGGTTTGACAGACTCTCCTAGCCTTGATTATAATCCTCAAAAGGTTACACAATAAAGAATTTTCTAAGGAACTAATTTTTTTTAGCATGACTCCCAAACCCATAAAAGGATTTTGAAAAGCTCCTCAAATATTCATAAGAAACTTCAAAATATTATATAATAAAAATCTAGTTGGAAGATCATTGGCTATAAACATCTAACCCACAACCAATAGAAGTGTTTTGCGAGATGAAATTTTAGGTTCATATTGGAGCACAAAAATTTTGTCCTAGACCTATCTTACACATGGTTGAGTTCGTTTTATGTTTGGCCAACAAGAAGGATGTATATACCAATGCTTGGCAATGATATATAATTACAAGTACTCTATGCAATTAATATACACAATTATTGTATATTATGATGCTATGTATATCTAAACTGTATATGGAATATTTTATGGGAAAATAGAAGAAGAATTGCATCACACCAAGAACTGTATCCAGTGCATATGTTGATTCATGTCTATCAGTTCAGTTTTGTATATCTAGCCATCATTGCTTATTTTATATCATGACAATTAGTCAAAATGGTAGTGAGCCACATCGACAATGAGCCAACCTCTATATTACATAATGAGTTACATAATACTTGAGAGTTAATCCTCTCCATAGTTTTTCCCATCTTGAGTTTCCATGAAAAAAATTGGTGTTATGTGTTGCAGTGTTTACTTTATTATTTCTTCTTTGGCTAAGTAGAAATATGTTATATGTAAAATTAGTTAAGAGCTTTAAATTTTTCAAGGGTATACTGATTCATCCCTACCCTCTTAGTATTTTAGATGTTCAATAATTGGTATCAGATCTAGTTCCTTTGGAAGAGTCTAACTATTGAAAGGAGATCTAAGAGTTTGAACCCTTATCACCAACATCCACTATGGATGAAAATTAGTTCTTACCAGTATAAGAGGATCTGGAATTGGCTGAGGATGAAAACAAAGACCCATCTAAAAATCTTCAAGTATAAAATCACCGTATTCATAAATTAAAGGAGAAGATCTAAAAATTTAAATCCAGACACAAAGAAGTAAGCAATGAGCTCAAGATGATAAATGTGGTTATCACCGATCTAAGAGCCAAACTTGAAGAAGGTGAAGAAGACAAGAAGCTTATGAACAACTTAATCAAGATTAAATCTTATGAAAATCACAATGGTGAAAAAGAAATCCTTTCACTCAAATCAAATCAGGTAGAAATTAAAACAAGCGAATAAAAGATGAAAATCGATTTGGAAAAATTTGATGACATCTTAAGTGTTTAAATATAATCAAAAGATAAGAAAGGACTTGGATGTGAAAATGGTGAATGTTACTACAAAAAAATCCAAGAGGAGAATCTTGTGTGTGTGTGTGTGTGTGTGTTAGGATTAACAAGGAAAAAATAACAATTAAATGCCAAAAAAAAACCAATAAAAAAAAAATATAAGACCAAAATAGAAGAGAAAATGAGACACAAAGATTTAATGTGCTTCACCCAATCCCTGGACTACATCCACCCAACAAAAAATTCCAATATTATTCTTGTCTAGTGATTACAATCAGATCACAATGCCCAGATCTCTTACAGTTCAATACCACCATAAAACATACAACATCATAATGAAACCCTAACCCTAAGCCAATTTATACAAACTTTATACCTCTTTAGGGCTTGAACATGTCGGTCCATAAATTGGCCAAAATTGACTGAACCCCACACATTGCAGAAAGGTAAATCAATTTCCTAATCATTCACCACAATATAACAATCTCCCACTTGGGGACTGATCAAACTCCACATAAACCAACAATTATGCCACTTAGAGACTAATCTTGTAGCTAAACCGCTACCCTATGAAGCTCCCACTAGATCCAACCATCCTAGACTTTATAGTTCTATTAGTCTATTCAATGTAGAAGACCAGCCATAGCTGAACAATAATTCAGCTTCTCCCTTGTTACCACCTTTGTAAACATATCCATTGGATTATCATTTATATGTATCTTTTCCAACTTTAACTGTCCATCATCCAAAACTGACGGAATGAAATGATATTGCAACTATATGTGATTTGTCTTTGAGTGCAAATCAGAATTCTTAGCAAGAGGAATAGAACTCTGACTGTTTGAATATAGATAGTTATCCACCTATAGATGTCCCAATTCTTCTATGAAGAATTCTTCCATGAAGAATTGAAGCCATATAATCTCCTTGGCTACCTCTTTAGCAACAATATACTCTGCCTCTATAGTAGATAAAGTATTCACCTTTTGTAATCAAGAAATCCAACTCACTGCTGTCCCACCAATAGTAAATACATAACCTATATTACTCCGCCTGGTATCTATATCTCCTACCAAATCCAAGTCAACATAGCCGTGAACTATAGTAGTAGAGCTCCCAAAGTGTAAACACTTATTAGATGTACCTCTCAATTATCGGAGGATCCATTTGATTGCATTCCAATGCTCAATCCCAGGGTGAATCATATACCTGCCAATGACTCCCACTACATGTGCAATGTATGGCCTAGTACATACCATAACATACATTAAGCTCCCTATAGCTGAAGCATAAGGTATCTTGGACATTTTTGCCTCTTCTTTTGGTGTCTTTGGACACATCTCCTTAGTCAATTTCAAATGACCAGGCAAAGGTGTAGTGACAAATTTGATATCCTTCATGGAGAATCTCTGCAACACCTTTTCAACATAACCAGTCTGAGAGAGTTAATTTTCTGTTCTTCCTATCTCTGCAAATTTCATGCCAAGGATTTGTTTTGCTACACCCAAATCCTTAATATCAAATGATTTTGTTAATTATTGCTTCAACCCTTTAATATGATCCATATTAGATCCAGCTACAAGCATATCATCAACATATAAACATAGAATAATGTAGCTGTCATTATTGAACCTCTTTAAATAAACACAATGGTCATAATTACATCGAGTGTATCCATTCTCATTAATAAAAGTATCAAACTTAATATACCATTGTTGAGGTGCTTGCTTCAAGCCATATAAACTTTTCTACAATTTGCACACTAAACTCTCCTTACCCTTAACCTCAAATCCCTGTGGCTGTACCATATATATTTCTTCATGTAAATCACAATGAAGAAAATTTGTTTTAACATCAAGCTTCTCTAAATGCAAATCTTCAATAGCCACAATACTTAAAATAGTACAAATAGAAGTCATTTTAACAACTGGAGAAAAAATCTCATCGAAATCAATACCATGTTTCTGTGCAAATCCTTTTACAACTAATTTGGCTTTAAATCTTTTCTTACCTCCATCTTCTTCTTTCAATCTGTAAACACATTTATTATGCAAAGCCCGTTTATCTACAGGTAACTTACATAAATCCCAAGTCTAATTTTTTAGCAAGGAGTCCATTTCATCTGTCATTGTAGAATCCCACTGAAGCTTTGTATCCACCTACATAGATTCATTATAAAATTGAGGTTCACCAGCATCAATTAATAAAAAAGAATACAAACAAGGTGAAAATCTATCTGGAGATCTACTTAGCCTGGTTGGTCGTCTAACATTCACTGAGGTGTGTGGTATTTGTTGTTTATGTTGTTGTGGAGCATGAGGAATTACTGGAACATTATCTTTTGGAGTATCATCCAACTCTACATAATCAATGTCTTTCTTCTGATGTTGTCACAATAGATCTTTGTAAAATACTTTCTCATTGAATATGACATCCCTGCTTCTTACAATTTTATGATTTTCAAAATAAAAAATTCTATAGTCAAATTCATTAATGCCATGTCCAAAAAATATACATTTCTTTGATTTCGCTTCCACCTTGGTTCTATTTTCAAAATCTATGTGTGCAAATGCTTCACAATCGAAGGTTTTGAGAAAAGAATAACTTACCTTCTTTCCAGTCCACGCTTCCTCTGAAATACCACAACCCAAAGGAGTAAAGTGACCTTTGTTAATTAAATAAATAGAAGCATTTACAACCTCTGCCCACATGTTTAAGGGGAGCCTAGTATGCAATCTCATTGTCCTTGCATGCTCCATTATTGTCCTATTCATGCATTCAGCCACTCCATTTTCTTGTTGAGTCCTTGGAGCCTTTTTTTGCCTACAAATACCATTAGAGGAACAATAATCTTCAAATTATTTGCTGCAATACTCAACACCATTATCAAATCTGAGACATTTTAATCTTTTACCTATCTCATTCTCAACCAAGCTTTTCCATTTCTTAAAGTTTCAAACACATCATATTTCTGCCTAAGGAAATAAATCCATACTTTCCTAGTTGCATTATCAAAGAAAGTAACATAATATAGAGAGCCACCGAGGGAAGATACATGAGCTGGCCCCCATACATATGTATGCACAAGCTCTAATTTATCATCTTTCTTTTCCTTTCCACCCTTCAAGAAACTAACTCTCTTTTGTTTCCCATACACACAACATTCACAGAAATCTAAATTTACACATTTCAGACCTGGTAAAAATTTCTTTGAGTGAAGTAATTTCATACCTTTCTCACTCATGTGTTTAAGTCTGTTGTCCCATAGCGCTATTTATGTATCCATAGCAACTATTTCGTGTTCAACCTGCTCAACTACAACAACTCTTCCTGAACATTCATTTTTTTCTATAACAATTAAAGTAGAAGGAACAGTATTGCTTGTACAAAGATATAAGGTTCCTACTTTCACACCTTTTGCTGCTACTAAGGAACCTTTTGAAACCTTCCAATTTTTATCATTAAAAGTAACTGTGAAACCATCATCACCTAGTTGCCCTATTGAAATTAAATTTCTACTTAGCCTTCAAACATGTCTTACCTCTTGTAGTAGCCAATGATTCCCATTATGCAACTTAATCTTCATTTTTCCCTTCCCAACAATTTGATAGTGTTCATTATCTCCCAAATAAACTAGCCCAAAATCACCTTGGACATAGTCAACAAAATAACACTCCTATGGGGTGTAGCATGAAAGGAATTCCTTGAATCTAGAACCCATGAATCATCAGCATTTTCAAGGGAAAGGACCAAAACATCATCGTCAGATTTATTACTTACCACATTTGCCTCCTTATTTCCTTAGTGTTTTTATAATTCTTTATTATTTCAAGACCATAAATCTTTCTTCTTATGTCCTCATTTTCCATAATACCAACAGTCACTAGGTCCTCTAGATTGAGACCTCTTTCCCTTTGACTTCCCTCGTGATTTCGCATGATTTCCATATTTGTTTCTGCTATCTCTTGTTCTGCCTCTGCTTTCTTCATTCAACACGTTACTTGATGCAGATACACCTGAGCTTTACCTATGAATTTCCTCACTCAGTATAACACCAATAACATCATCAAATTTTAGGGTGTTCGTATAAGAAATAGAGTTACTAACGGCCATTACCAAGCTATTCCAAATTTCTGGCAAAGAACACAGAATCAAGAGAGCCCTAATTTCTTCATCAAAATTAATATTCACAAAGGACAATTGACTAGTAACTATATTAAAATCATTGAAATGATCAGCCACTGACCCACCTTCTACAATCTTCATAGTACATAAATGCTTCATAATAAATACCTTATTCGAAGCGGAAGGCTTTTCATACAACTTTGCTAGGGATTCCATCAACTCTTCAGTTGTCTTTGATTTCGTAATATTAAACAACACTGATTGAGCTAGGCATAAGCGAATGTTTTTGAGTGCCTTTCTATCTAGAATATTCCAATCCTCCTGAGACATAGCTACATCTTTCTTGGCCACTCCTCCCAATGGTCACCATAAATCCTTCTGATAGAGATAGTCCTCGATCTACATTTTCCATAACTAAAAGTTCTTCCCATTAAAATTCTCAACCTTCAGCTTACCCTTGTCTGCCATAACTCCCACTTGACTGTGAGACCTTCTTGTAGAGGATATCTGAAAACAACCGTAGCTCTGATACCACTTGTTAGGATTACCAAGGAAAAAATAATAATTAAATGCAGAAATATAACCAATAATAGAAAAATAAAAGACCAAAATAGAAGAGAACATGAGACACAAAGATTTAACATGGTTCACCCAATCCCTGGGATACACCCACCAAACAAAAAATTCCAATATTATTCTTATTCAATGATTACAATCTGATCGGAATGCACAGATATCTTACAACTCAATACCGCCATAAAACATACAACATCATAATGAAACCCTAACCCTAACCCTATTTATACAAAATTTATGTCGCTTTAGGGTTTGAACATGTTGGTCCACACACACACAAACACACACCAGATAAAGTATTTGAATCAAATTTAAATACTTTAGGAGAATGAACCCTTTAATTAAATAAATTTAATTAAATAGATAGAGGAATCTAACTAGTATAATTAATTAATTAAATTCAGCTATATTGTTATAAGGTAAATTAGTTAAATTGAATTAAATTAATATTAAGTTATTAACGACATTTTAAGACATCTACTTTTTTCTTCTCTCTGATGCGGCGCCAAATACATGATGTTGCATCAAAAGAAGAAAATCAGATGCTCTAGAGAGAATTAGGTACCTACAATAGTGAGAGAGTGTGCCTCCTCAAGAAA
Source organism: Thuja plicata (assembly GCA_018584345.1). Classification (NCBI taxonomy): domain Eukaryota; kingdom Viridiplantae; phylum Streptophyta; class Pinopsida; order Cupressales; family Cupressaceae; genus Thuja; species Thuja plicata. The sequence continues at coordinate 886,737 of MU227187.1, read as the reverse complement.
ATTATGGAATTTTTTTTTTGGGAATTTTCTCGTATAAATGTAGGAAGGATGGAAAAAGAAGGAGGAAGAGGAGAAAGGATGAAAAATTCATGACCACCAAGGTATGGGATAAATCAGTACAAAAATTGGGCTAAGGGGAGCTATAAGTAGGTCCTTATGGGACAATGAAAGGTCAATTTAAGTATTCACATTAAAAAAATTGAGAGCCTAGAGAGATAACATTATAGTAGGAAGAGAGAGGAAACAACTTGGTGAGTATGTACACACCTACCAGAGGCTGACAGACTGGGATCCACTAGTGAGTTTCAAAGAACCCACCTTGTACTTTAATTTTAGGTTATTAAAATGAATTTATCATAGGGTTGTATGGCTATTAGGAGGGCATGAAACTTGTAGGGCAGAGGTGTTGATCAGATGATTAATGCCTACATAGGTATTGATCAACCAATCAAAGCCTACTAGGGGTTGGGTTTTGGGATTGAAGGCGGTGATCAATAGATCAACGCCTCTCTAGGTGGTGAAAATGGGAAAAGGAGTAGATATGAGGCCTTAGAGGAAGGATGGCTATGTCCATGCCTCTATGGTGGATCAATGCTTGTGCCAATCCATGCCTTTGCAGATCGATACCTTTTTTGATCCATGCCTCCGCTGGCAGATTGGTGTCTATTGATTTTGAAGAAAGGGGTCTTAGCCAAAGATCAGGGGGTTCATAGACTGAATAAGGGGGCATGATGCCCCAATCAAGACCAGGATATGTGAAGAAATGTATATAATAAGGTGAACTGACATGATTTGAACTAATGTAGGAGAATGGTCTGTCCTTGGTTTTGAGGGAGAGTTGGTCAGATATGATGGAATTGCAGGAACAAATGATTACGGCTGAGTGGGGTTAGGTGACAGTGTGCAACCTTAAGAATGTGCGTGAGTGACCATGACTTTGAGTGCATAATGTCCTCATGACAACATTGGTGGAGTGATGGCATTCATATACATCTAGCTTACATTCATAGATAGGAGAGGTCATAGTGACCCTACTGGGTGTGTAGCATATATACATGGTACCCATAAGGGGTATGATCCCCAATTACATGCTGGAGGGATTAGAGCCATACATGGAGACTTTCTTCAGGAGACCATCCACATCCTTGACACGCGAAGGGATGCATATACCATTGAGATAGGCGATGAGGAGGAGACTTCCATAGTTACTTATGTACCTGGTAGGACTGTTTGGGGGATGTATTTGTGAAGACCTAGGGAGACATGAGTTCTTAGAATGATCCTAGATGATGAGGGTGTCGTTTACTATTGTGGGTACACTATACTAGGCCAACTCTACCATGATCTACACATGTGTGGATACCACACATAGAGGAGCTTGCAATTGGTGGTGACTCTACTACTTATCTAAGCTTGAGAGTACATAGTTCTTACCATACCAATTAGGAAATAGGTGCATCTAAAACTCTATGAGTCGTATGTATGCAGGTATAGACCTCCTATTTGATATGGATCAGTCAGAGGTGTTATCTACTAGTGGAGGCTACTTGATGACATACATGTGTTCCATTGGACACCTTATACTAACTTCCAGCCTTGGGAGGTTTGGGATGAGAAACATGATAGGGAGGATGGGACCTTGGACATGTACTTCCTTGGGGACACCCATATTGACTAGTGTATTATCAGAAGGATAATTCACATCATGGTAAGGTATATATCATCGAGGGTGATGAAACAATTTGATATAGTGCAGGGTCGTGTACTAGATGGGTTCTCACAACTACATGTTATACATAATGTGGTCCCATGGGGTATTGGAGTAGAATTGAGGTTATCTAGATCATCATAGAGAGCGATGTCAAAACTTCCCTAGATACTTGGATATGATTGGTTAAAATATGCATGGGTTACGCCAGAGTATGCATAGTGGTGAGAAGCCTATAGACAAGTTTGGCTGAGAGACCCAGCATAGGTGAGGGAAGATGAGAAGGAAGGTCCAGATGAGGATGGCATCAGTGGGGATGGAAGAGGACACGTGCCGAGAGTACATAGACAACACTAAAAGATCTATAATGGAGGGTGGATGGAGGAGACTTTGATGTGGTGATGATGCTAGCTAGAGGACATGGAGAGGAGGTAGAAGGGATGAGAAAGGAGTTGGAGCACCTACGCCAATAGTTAGAGGCCATGGCCATAGATCGCTATACCATGAAGAGGAGAGAAGAGACATACAAATGCGACCAAGAGATCTATTGACATGTAGCTACTTTCCCAGGGGTGGGACAAGTAATGGAAGATGTGATGATGGTGTAGAGGGATGCAGGGAGAGTAAGAAGTGAGGCCAACTACTACATGGCCTAATACCACAACATAGTGCAAGAGGGCCATACACAACCTCCCTCTTTTGAGAGTTCCATCTCTTGCACAAATATGTGACATCATAGGGATCAGTGGGAATGAGACCACCTAGGTCATTTCAAGATGATGAGGGAGGAGAGGGAGGACCATCCCAACTAGTCATATGAGAGCCTTTTAGTGATATTGATACACATATTTTTTATATTTTGACATACATGAGATGAGATGTACAATGGTACCTAGGTGCATTCATATATGATGATGTATATGTTTGGTGTACCATTCGATTTGACTATTCAATGTACTTTTTATGGACTATGATAAACTCCTAATTATTTGATGATCTATATGATGATGTAGTTTTTCATATGTGAGGTTTTATAGATGCATGGCGTTACTAACCCTTGTGATGCATCTTCCTTTGTGAAAAATGTAATCTAATTCATTTCCTCTTATATGATTGGCCTCAAGCCACTAATCTATCTTTTAACCTTTTCCTTAGTTTTCCTAGGATGTCATGAAATAATTAGGGTGTTGTGATACTCCGTAGTATATTATTTCACTATTTTTTCTCCTTGTTTTAACCCTTTCCCTTTTATAATAAAATCCAACTCCTTGTTATAACCCTTGCAATTTTTTCAGAAAATCCAACTCATAATCTATTGGAATAAACTGTATCTTAATTTTCTTCCACCAATGTATCCTATTTATAAATGCAATCTTCTCCTTTTCTTCCCCTTTCCATCTAAATTTCTCTCCAAAAAATTGAGGAATGTCCTTTTAATCTAGGTTTTACAAATCTAGCTCTATGATGGTCTTCACTTTCTTCGAATTCAAAATACTCTTCCATTTCATTTATCTAGTCTATCAATTCTTCTAGATTTAAATTTCAGCTAAAGTTAGGAACTCAAATCCTTTAGTTTTTCCACATCTTTGATAATTAAATCAAGAATGGATTTTTAGCTACAATAGTTACATTTCTTTTATCACTTGTTGGCTATAATAGCTACATTTATTTTATCACTTGAGAAGATAATACGAAGAGGCTCATTAAAATTATTTGATTTATCATAAATTTTGATAGACTCTTCAAGGCAAGGTGTAATAGGAGATGAATGTTTAGGAGAATCCAAATATGTAAGGGAGGAACAATCCAGAGATATAGAAAAATATATTAACTAGGTAGACATTACATGAAGTGAAATCACTCAATGCATCACAAAAGATTTGGAATACAACATTAGCCAACAAAATAGGAAAATATTTATCATAAATATTTAATATCAATAGTGAAAAGTCATCTAATGTTAAAGGAAAATAACTTTGGCCACCTATAATTTATGTATAAGATATAAAATAATATTATTATAATACCTATCGTTTACACTGTCTATAAATTAAAGTACCCCACATCATTCAACATCTTTTACAACTAAATATGAAATTGAATAGAACTCCAAAGCTAATTCGACTGAATTTCTGAAATTCCATAGCTAATTCGTTGAAGTATGAGAAATACTATTGTTGATATGAATGTATTTTTAACAAAATATTTATGATGATAATTTTGGTTCAATTGACAGGCTGATTTGGATAACTGTAAGTTGTAGCTCGAACGCCTAATGCGTATCGACTAGAATGAATATTTAATTTTTGATTTATTTGAGATTTAGAATTACAATCGCTACAATTATGAAATAGATTACAAATTACCTCGAAAAATTGCAACAGGTTGCAAATTTTCTCCAAGAAATGTAGCACAACTTTTACATAAAAATAGTTTGCAGAAATGAGAGGAAACAAGGAAGTATGTGCATGTTGTCGAAACTATAACCTTAATTCTAGGAAATATACAGATGTAGACCTGGAGAAAGCTGATTAACAGGGAAGAAACTTCATTTGTTGTCAGACTTTTAGTTCTTAAACAACAAAATTTATTGAACTAATAAGACATTTTAGTAGATTGGTTTAATGAAAGCCAGTGCACAATTTTTTTAAAGAAAGATTAATGATCATATTGATTGTTATTATTTTTATGGGAGATTCTAAGCATCATTAAAAGAAAAAGGATGATTAAATTTTTTCTTATTTTATCTCCACAGGGTATGTTCATAATAATGTTCATATTAATGCAACTTTGCTTTATACTAGCGCTTGCACCTAAAAAGGTGCAAGTGTGATGCCGATAGGAGAGTTTATGAGCTGATATATAAGACAATGAAATATAAATTGTTTTAATTTTAAATATTGTATGTCATATAGTTTTAAGATTTATTTAGATCATACAGTTTTCTAATTTTTAATATTATCTAAATTTTTAAAAGATAAAATAAAAATCGTTTTATCTAATTAATTTAATTTTCTCATTTAAATATTATTAAAGTTAATTGTAGTAATAAGATATTTATTTAATAAAACAATGCAATTTTATATTTTTTTAAATGTGAATTATGATTTTTCAATTATTAATTTATATTTTATATTTTTAAATTTATGTTTAGGTTTACACATTCAAAATGTTCACAAAGTAAAGGAAAAACAAGTATTAAAATAGAATAGTTAAATATTAATATACGATTTTATTTGAGATAAAAACAAGAAAAATAGATTTTAAGCTTCAATTTAGGTTAAAAGATGAGAAGTTAATATTATTTCTTTGAAAATTTAAAAAAAAAAATATTTCAATTAATTAAAATAATTTAGAGAAAAAACATGATTTTAATACTATTTTTATCATCGTATCAATACTATATTATTATGTAATAATATATATTATATTATTATGATATTTTATAATTAAATTATGTTAGTTATTTTATATTGTTATATCATTTTATAAATTTTTTCATAGATTTGAGAGTCTAAATGCAATATTTTAAAATATTTTCCTATCATTTTATTAGATAAATCAATTAAGGTTAGATCATTGTTGTTAAAATAAGGTTTCCCATCTATCAGATTTCTAAATCAGCCTAAAATTTTGTGAATGAATTTATTTTTTAAAGAACAACTCTTTTAACATTCAATATTATTCTACACTTGCATATAACTCTCAAACTCCCAAATCTTATTCAAATTATATTGTTATATTGTTGAATAAGCCTTAGGATCTAACTAATTAGATCCTATAAAAGCTTATAGTTACTCATTTCTCCCATAACTACAAATTGCATATTCATCCTTACAAAAGTTGTAAAAGCAACTTGTGCAAGTATAAGACATATATACACCTTTTAAGACACCAATACAAACAATAGAAACTTTCACACCTTCTATAAAATATTTATAAATAAAAACATTCCTATAGCTTTGAAAAGCTATTGTCTAACATATGACACTTCCAACCATATACTTTTAAAACCTAATTTTAATTGCCTAAAACTTTATTATTTTCTCAATCTTTTACAACTCCTTTTAACCACAATTTCAAACACATATTCTCTCCCTTTAATCTAATTTTAATTCTTATCCTAAATAAACGTAAACAATCTCAACTCTTATGATGCCCCCACGTTCTGCTGAAAATGCACTAACTCCCTTGGAACCATAAACACATCTCCCTTCTCCAGCTTTTGCGAGAACAACACATTATTTGTGCTGGCAAAACCAACCAAAACAGTGCCCTCCATAAAAAAATATGATCTCAGTAGTGCGAGGATGAATATGAGGGGGATTCAAACCGACAGGGGCAAAAACTCCATGGTTCATTGATATGCCCAGTGTGTTTAATCCTGGAAATGTTTCCACATTACCAGCGGTGATATTGAACCCAAAATTATTGTTGGTTGAGAGTGGAGTAATCCCTTGAACAAGAAATCTGATGCTTTAACTTCCTTTGGGTCTTTGCACAAAAAACTGTTGAGCTTCACATTTGCTTGAGTAATATCAGCCACACAGAAATCCTGCAGAGGATTTGGGTCTGATGCATTAATGCTCGAGATTATTGAAAGCCATAACATGCAGCTCAGAGAAGCCTTGATCATTGTTCTCGAGCTTCTCATTTCTAATCGGCTCAAAATGCTCTATGATATGAGACAGGAAAGTCAGTGCTTTATGTGATTGAGCATACCAAGAGCAGGTATTTTGCACAGAATTGACTAATTTTATAGATTAGTTTTCTGAAGTGTTGATATGGGAGAACCATGGCCAAAAAATACCGTACGTCTGCCAGTAGGCTAAAGAAACCACAAAAATTGAACAATCAAACTTGTTGCACATCATTTCTAGGAATACCAGCACATCAGACGGATACTCCACCCGCACTACCATCTCCAAAACTCAAACCTCAAATAAGAAGATCGCGAGCTGCCTATTCCTTCTCTTTTTAAATTCTTGAAAAAATCCTGCGGAAACCAAATAATTGCTGAGCCAAATCAAATACAAGTAATCCAACACGAAGTAAAATAAAAGTAGTTGAAACAATTGAGCTAAGTTAGCGGCGTGGGACCCTTTTTGCCACCCTTTTGCTGGCCCTTAACATGTGAAAAACAATACTGTTGCTGCCATAAACTGCTTAAATAATTAGCCACGCCTTTATATATATGTCATCCCATGAAAAATAGTGGAAAAATAACCTACGAAAAAAATATGGCTGCTGGCAATGTTTATCCGGTTGTGTTAGACAATTTGCCGATCAAGGGTTTCTCCCCAAAGAAAGCCTATCGACTAATTAAACTTTGTAAATTACTAAAGTCTAAAGCTATTTCCTAAATGATTGTATTAGATGTGAATGTCATTCAACTGAAAAGTTAATTTTACATAACAATAGTTGCTATTCTTGAATCGCATGTAACTTAAAATGTTGATCATTGACACTTGATCAAGAATACACTTTGGTGCCCAATGCGCGCTAATTGAAATGGATAAAATTTAATTTCCTATTTACTTGGGACATGAAATTACGCATGTCATAGTTACAACCGGCATCCAAATTATATTGAAATAGAATGCGGCACAACTTTCTCATGCCTTAACCCTAAATTTATAGATCCAAGGTATAGGTTTGGTCCCACCAAGCTTGATGTGACCCAAAACCCGATGCAAAGGGCAAGTGGTGAATTCAAATTTTAAATAATGAGTGTTCATTTTAAAATACATATCTGTTACGTAAATGTAATATGTTTTCATCTAAAAATGAGTTTGTAGGCATTATGCAAAATAATGGGTACCCATTTTTTTAGAAAGAGGTAACCATTTTTTTTTATAATAAATACATTACATATGGGTTACCTCTTTTTTTAAACTGGGTTCCTATTTTTTTTTTAAATGACCATCTATTTTGTAAAAAATAGGTACTCCTTAATACTTAGATTGGAGCATGATAAACACATTATAGATCAATAATGATTCACTATTTTGAAAAAGTTCTACTATGTCAAATGAACATCTTTGTCTATGTAGTTATTTTGTTTCATCGCTATTTCACTCTTTAAATTATAAATAATTGACCTTAATTTAGTGAACCCAAACCCTATTCTTAAATTTCACATATACCAAAAAAAAAGTTTTATTAATTTAGGTTTTAGAAATTAGTTTCCTTCATTTCTACAACCTATGTTTCAAAGGTATGTCATCAACAGTCACTATTTAGCGATAGGCTCTGACTAATTTCTTTTTATTAAATCTTATTAGTAGGTTAATATAATAATAAAATAAATATTCAACAGTTTGAACATAGTTGGTTAAACATTGAGTTTTCATTTTGGAGACCCAAATTTAATTCCTCATATGAACATCTAAAGTGGAATTCCATGTTGCGACTCTTGCTCCTTTTTTCTTAGCTTCTAATATAGAGGTACTTTCTAAATAAAAGTGGATTTCTATAATGTGACTTGGAATTCCATTTGTGATTTCTAGTGTGTTGTCTTGTAAGTAGCTTGTATCAGTCCTATATTGATGTTGAATGAGCAAGATATTTCTTATAGATATGTAATTAAAAAACAATACTAATAATTAAAATAGAGGCACTCTTTGAAACAAAGGTGTTTTCCTTTTGTGATGATACACTATATAATATATCTTTCTAATAATTTCTTATTGTGTAATATATGAATTAGTTATCTCATTTCCATGTCAAGTTATAGTACACAATTTGAATTATTTAATACTTCAATCAAATCATAACAACTGGTGTATAAGGATAAACAAGATCAAATTTTAAAATTAACATTAAAAAATTCTAGATCATTTCAATGTCTAGAAATTCAAGTTAGGGTTACTTATACTTGTACAAAACTAATATGGGATGATGAATGAAGGAATACAAAATATGTAATAATATATCACACTTAAAATTTATGATGCTTAATTAAATTAAATTGATTTTATATGAAAAGTTACCATTCAAAACACTAATCATTTCGACAAAAATGCAACCTTTTGTATGTTATTTAAATCTATAATTGTTCCATAGAGTCTTAGTTTTAGCCTTGAGGAGGTATTTGATGCTGACATTGAGACAAAAACACCCTTTACTACAATACTTTAATTTATTCTTATTATACAATAACAATGACAAGGCAAAATCATTTAATGTTTACTGAGACATCAACATGTCTACCCAAAGGTCCACCAAGTGGTTGATCTTCTATCCAAGGCTACTAGTGATGCTAATTCAAGTCATATCACTGATTTTTTGGATGGTTGGGATGACCTCGATGCCATTCTACAAATGGGTGCCTCTAGCACAAGATAGTTCTATTTTATTCATCAATTTTTCCAAATTTGGTTGTGTGCCTCCATGAGGTGATAGAGGCTATTTGGTCTCTACTCCACACTCTATGTAATTTTTTTGTTATTAATGGAAATGGGTGCTACCCCTATGGTAGTAGTTTGAAATAAAATAACCCATCAAGATAAAAAATTACGAATGATATCTCTAATGAAATAAAATGTCATTTATTAAATATGTAAACAATGGTAGATTCTTTAAAACATAATGATTAAATTCTAGATTATTATTGATTCATTAACTCAAAAAAATCCTATATGATGCCAAATAAACACCCTTTTCTAGGTACACATTATTATGATTTTCTATTTGACTTAATCACCTACAAAATTAACGTTCATGGATTGTTGACAAAAAAAAAACACATAGATTCGAACATGGCCTAGACATAAATTTTACTTATTTAAAGGTGAAAGTGTTATTATGTTATAACCTATTTTTAAAAGGTTTAGTGTAGGCACTATTTAAGAATAGGCTAGGATTTCTTTGCTTTCATATGATAATAATAATGACTAATAAAGAAGAAACTCGTGTGACATACCTCAATTGTTAATGTTAATATTGTGCTCGTGTAATGATACAATATATAATAGAGCTGTGTAGCCATGTTTCAATGTTTAATGTTTGAAATAGAGGTTTTATTCCTTTATAACGCTCTATTACATAATTTGAAATATTTTAATGTTTAATCGAAACTAATACTATGGATTGGCAATGAGGAGAATCAATCCAAATTTAAAAGAAAAAGATTACAAGTTGAAGGTCATGTCTGTAGTTGTGATTTGTGTTTAGTTAGTTTTACAGGAGCAAAAATAAGTTAAGATAATAGAATTAAAATAAATTACTTGAGATTTGTGAAGATTAGATTATATTAAAATTGTATTATTTTGAATATAAACTTAATAATATACTTTTATACCCCATCATTATATTATATACAAAAATGATGAAAATACATCACAATCCTCTACAGTATATGCTTTTACCATTACAACAGTTTTGAAGTGTAAATGCTTCAGGACACAATTGATCCATAATGTACAAAATTATTTTAGAAACCATTCCATGCTGCCATGGATTCCAAAACTCTTTTTACTCCTATAGTATCTTTTCTATTATTAGAGAGGAATAACGCGATCCCTTGGCATAATTATATGTGCGGCGAAGCAAAATCATCCCATAAGTCTATGTCTTAGTCCCGAGAAGAATGTTTCCTAGTCGTTAATGCACATGTGGTTAAAACCATAATCTCTCCATGACATAAGGCAAATGTAAATGTAGAACGGAAAGAAAGCTGATAACATGGAATCAACTTTATTTGTTGTAAAACACATTTTGCTATCGATCAGCGAAATTTATTATTAATACATAGCGTTTGGAAAATCTGTGCACGTTTCTAAAAAACAATTGACGTCATGGTGAGTGTTACTGTTTTTTATGGTAGATTCTCCATGTCATTAGAGTAAAAGGATGACTAAAATATTTCCTTAACAGTGTTACTATTTTTTACTCCAGAATCATTTGTAGTTGAAAACGTTGATCATTGCTAACCCTTACTTGATCCGGCACACGCTTTGGTGCCCAATGCGCGCTGATTGAAATGTATAAATTTCATTTCCCTTTTACTTGAGACTTGAAATTATACACGCCATAATTACAACAGGCTTTCGAATTACAGAGAAAAAAAATGCAGCGCATCTTTTACATGAAATTAGTATGCACAAATGAGATGAGTATAGGAATTGCGAACCCCTCCAAATTGATTTACACACCATTGATAATTGAAGTAGATTTAAAAGAACTGGACCCACTGGGCGACGCTGGGAATGCCGCCATTGACCACAAAGAGCATGTAGTATCCTGGCGGGGCAGCGACGGCGCTGGGCGGGGCTGTGACAGAAGAAGAATAGACGACATTCCCGGTTGCATTTGAAACGAGGGTGGGTGTTTTGGCGGCGAGAGTGAGCAGCCGCTGGTTCATCGAATTGGTGTGGGTGGTAAACGAGGGCGCATAGGCATTGAACTGTAAGACATCGATAAGAGGATTGGGAAGAGAGAAAACAAGTGTGAAGGTGGTGGCGTAGGACATGGAGTTTGATGACATGGACCTTATGGTGGGTCGGGCGTATGTTGTGTAGACGTTTTCCAAGTAGTAAGGACTGTATGCTTCCAGCCGGAGCTCCGTGGGGAAGTTAGTTCCGGTGAAGACGTAGCCCGCATGGGGATTGGAGCCACCCACAATGATTCTTGCATCCGCCATCACGTTAGCCGTAGAGTGGTACATTCTCGGGATGCCTGTGGCCGCCAGGGTGAAGAAGCGCTTTCCCACGGGTGCAGCCGGTCGGTAGAGATAAGGTGTCAAAACAGGGTCTGTGGCCATGCCCCATCCTGCTACGCCCTTCCCCGCTCCATTGATGATCATGATTTCGCCGTTGGGGAGAATGAGCAAGTCCGACATGGTTCTCGGTCCGGGCATGTCCTCCATGCTCCACGATGGATTGGCGTCCGTAATGACCATTCGTCCACAGCTGCGGAGCGCGTCTGTAAAATTACCAGCGCTAGCCAAGGCAAAACCGTTGTCCGGACATCCCCCACAGATGAGAACTTCCACTTTGGCAAACCCGTCAGCGGATGAGAGAGGCAGCATGACGGACGACCCGGTGGAAGGGTAGTTCCGCGGGCCGTCGCCAGGCATTCTGGGAAATGTTTTCAACACCACATTGTTCTTGTAGTCGAGGAGAACGGAGTCCCTGTTGGCGAAGATGAAGAGGTTGCCGTCAGAGGAGAGGTGTAGGAAGGGATAGAGGTTGTTCTCTGGCGAGGAGCTGGTTCGGGTTTGGCTGAGGAAGGGCAGGTTGTAAGTTCCCTCACCGGACTGCCTGGGAACGAACTCGAAGTTAAACGCGCCCGTGCCTCCCACCACGATGATGCGGTTGTCCGGCAGGATTTGGCTGGCGGCATACCAGCGGTCAGTGGCAAGCTTCGGCCCCTCGGAATTATTCCAGTCGCAGCTGCCGTCCGAGCAGGGGACGAAGTAACGGATGTCCCGTGACCCGTCACGATACCCGCCGGTTTGAACCAACGTTCCATTTGCCGCAAACGCCCCAGACGAGCACCATGTGTCGGTGAAAATCATAAGGGGCCTGACATTGTTTGTGGCTACGTTGTACTCGATGGAATGCGCCGTGCAGTCGTGAGTGCTGACCTGGTCCTGCGGGTTGTCGCGGCAACGCCCGTTGTCCAGCGTTATCTGCGACGACCCGAAGTTGGTCCGGTCAAACATCACCACTGTGTTTAAATGCGTGGTGGTCATGTGCATGGCAGAGACGCCGCCGTTTTGTACCAGAAGCTTCCATCTTCCAGGCTTCACCGCCACTTGCGCTGCTGCGTCCCGCGGCCATACGCTCAGCAATACAACCATGGCAAACAAAGCAGATTTCGACCTCATTTTTACTTCAAACTCTATGTATCTGCTCACTGCAGAGTTGGCTTGCACTCCTGCTTTTTATAGTGTCCATCCACTGACAAACTTGGTCAAGGACAACAAAAACAGGATAGGAATGAATCTCTGCCGCCCTGTCCCGCATCAAATGATTCCTTGTTAAACCACTCGACAGTGACGCAGTGCTATTTGATTCGTGCACCAACATTGTTATTCTCCTACGGATAACGAAACTGATTAGTCTATCTCACCTTCTCTGGACAACGATGGCCTTTCCAAATTATTATTTTTGCGACTGGGATTCTATAAGCAAGCCCATCTACTCTCTCCAACATAATCTATAAATCAAATAGTAGGTACTGGAATCATGGCGGCTAATTCCCCTAATTTAAAACCGGATATTATATTTGTCAGATTAGGTATTAGGTTTTGCTCATATTCAACACACTGAAAATTCATAGGCAGATAAATTCAGACACATGAATATGAATCGAACATGCTGTGGTCGAAATATGGCACATAAATTCTCCTATACAGCTGGACTACACCGACCAGAATTCTTGCCATGAAAATTTTCCTCGTGCGATATAATTAATAGAAACGGGTTATTTGTCAACGATTCGCTAAAAAACTATTGGATCTGCTAATTAATACTGAGATTTCCTATTATATTTTTTGATCTCCATACCCAATCCGGGAGTTGGAATGTTTGTTCTGAATGGGAAAAGGATACTTCAGCATCATACTTCTCTGACCCGTTTCACTGAACGATGGTTAAAGTATATATAAGGGTGCGGTTCATATTGGATGGTAGATATAGATAGCTTTGTCAGCTAAATATTATATCAAAACTGTTTTGATGACAACAGACCAGTACCCATGACAAGTAAATAAATAAAGAAGTCATTTCCTACTTGTTTAGAAGGATATCTTGAGTAACTGACTGGATTACAAACTACTTTGAAACAAATGATTACAAATATTTCGTTACTGTGGTCCTACTAAGATAAAATCATCAATGCTATTAAAAAAAATGTCTGTTAATACACACCAGAATATCAATTCAGGTTTAATCTTAATGTATAGCATTTGGTTTATTAACTTTTTCAATATTATCTTCAGCTTATTTGTTTGATAGTTTTTAAAAACATCTTCTATATTTTAAAGGTACATAAGTACAATGCAGGTTGACAAAATTTTCAATCAATTTTTTCCTTGTAAAATACCTGGTTGAAAAGACGTATAAAGTTGAATTAATATTATACAATTTTGTATTCTTAAAAATTATGATGAAGAGAAAATTTAAAAAGTGATAAAATTCCGCGACGGGATTCAATTTATATGTTTTAACTAGTCAATTTTATTTGAACTCTAAATTAACCATATGGCACATAAGACATTGAATTTAAATAAAGATTAATAGTTAATATATTCTCAGTAAATTTAACCCATTTCTATTTCGCATTAATTTATATTTATTCACATTGTCAAAATTGATTTATGTGCCAAATAAATCATAATTAGATACAAATAAATCTAGGTCATTGGATCATATAAATGCTAATAAAAAGTATAAATTAATTAAATACAAAATAACCAAGAAATCTATCTACATATCATTATGTTGAATAAGTGTCCTTTTTACCTAAAAAAATAGAGAAAAAGAGAAGGATCCCTAGAAACTTGATTAGCACCAAACGAGTCGCAATAAAAATATCATATGTGAAATAGTTTAAGAGAACTTCAAACTGCGAGGAATAGGGGGTTGGACAAGGATAGCTCTAAAAAAATTGTTAGCTTTAATTCAAGTAGTTTCTAAGGATGTTTATACGAAGAAAGACCAATATGAGATGCTAGAAGACACCATTGGTAAAGTGAACAACGAGCTATAGCTTGTGTTCTCTATTAGTAGGTCTACAATCGAGAGTCGTGCATTGGGCCTCAATACACTCATTAACAAAGCTCATGTCTTTAGAGCGGGCTCTATGAAAAAAGAAAAATTTATACTTCAAGGTGCTAACATTTCCAATGAGGATGTAGATGCTACTAGTGATCAAGGTAAAACAGGTTATATTTGTATGCACCCTAAAATGGTCGCCTAGACTTTGGGCCCCATTTATTATTTTATCATTTTATCAATTTTCTGAATCAATCCTTTGGAAAATTTTCAATTCAAATCAATTTCCTTGGTCAAATTGTAATTAATTCAATTATTTTAATATTTCCTAAGGTTTGATCATTTTTATTTAATTAAAAGATTTAATCTCTCTTTTAATTAAATAAAATTCCTCTTATTTAATTAAAAGATTTAATCTCCCTTTTAATTAAATAAAATTCCTCTTATTTAATTAAAAGATTTAACCTCCCTTTTAATTAAATAAAATTCCTCTTATTTAATTAAATTCAATTCCTCTCATTTAATTAAATAAAATTCTT
>MU227187.1:847154-871423 GCA_018584345.1 Thuja plicata | reverse complement strand
CTTCTCTCTTCTTGTCTCATTCTTCTTGCATTCATGGCTACTCATGTAGATTAGATTCATGTTTATTTTCATAGATTAATCTTGCATTTGCATTTCCTTTCATAGATTAATATGCATTGTTATCATTAGATTAATTTCCTTTTATGCATTGCAATCATATAGATTAGATCTCATTTTCATGCATTTGAATCTCTCGTTTCATGGTGTATTTGCAATAGACACAACTAGGTCAATCTGAGGACCTTCATTTTACATTTTTACACATCCATGACTATAGAGCTATGGATCGATATTTGAGGCCTCATTCTTGAGCAACCTTGAATGGAATGATTCATAGAAGTGTGACAACATTTATGCACACAATATTAGTATGTAGGGGCCCTCAATTCGGACCCGTATCCTTTTAAGAGTTGTTGGTGACCAATCATATATCATCCATGAGGTTATGTATATGCATGATCAAGTGGTTGCCAAAAATTCAGAGGCTTTCCAAATCATGAAAGAACTTTAGTAGGTTTGCTCAAATATGTGACCCTACTTTGTGTTGAGCTGGGTTTCCTATTTTTTTGTTGATGGTTGGCTACCGGGTCTACTTTTCTCTCTTTTTTACTAATAAAATTCTTTTTATGTGAAGGGTTTCAAGTCCCTTCAAAAATTGTTTTACCTTAATAAAAAAAACTAAAATATTATACGCAGCTACAATTCTTTTGAAAATCCTAAAATATTTATTGAGATCAGTATATATGTATAACGTATAATTATAGGTGACCATTATGTTACACTTATAGTTAGAGTTTAGTAAATTGAACCATATGATATATGTATACTTCCACATTTGGTGCACATATTTATTAGGAAATTTCCAACCAAAATAATTTCAAAACCCCACTTCTAATTATTATGTGATGTATTTTCTTACACTCTACCAAAGATCCTATATTGGCACAAGCTAGTTAGGTTGAATTGTTTATTGTTACAATTTTTTGAAAAAGAAGATCAATGTCCTTAAAATATGGTCACCCCTTCTATAACATACGATCACCATTTCCATGAAAAGACATATCTTTAAGTAATTTAGTTGAAATATTTACACAAACATTAACCAAATGTTCACAGTTATTGGTTATAACATAAAATAAGAATAAGAAAAAAGACATTAATTAAAAAGAACTAAAACTTAAATAAAGTAATGCAAAAACAAATTTTAAGGATGTGATTGTATAAGTTTATCCCTACATAGTGCTATTATTATTAAATCAATGTAAACCATCCAAATTTTGAGGCTTAATATAAATAACTTTCTTCATTTCAGTTTGATGCATTATAATAATATAAATGGCAACAAAGAACTTATAAAAATATTTAAATATAGATTAACTAAGAACTCTAAACATATGTCATTGTACTGTTGGAGTACTTTTTTTTCATAAGAAATTAGAGAAAAAGATAAGCATCCCTCGAAATGTGAGTAGTAATGAATAAGTTCCAATTAAAATTAAACCATATCATATCAAGGAAGTTGATTTAACTATAGATTTATAAATCTTAGCTCAATCATTGGGATAATTGAAGTAGGAAACATGGAATCTTACAAAAATGGGAGTATGAAACAAAATTCATAATATTTTTCAAGGTCCTTTGATATTTACATTCAAAGAAAAGAATAAAGTGATGTAGTAGAACAAAATTTGGTATTTAACTATCATAAAATTAGTATTCACAAATAAATATCTCTAAGAAAAATGATATTGCTAAAATAACCTTTTCATGAACAAAATACCACCTTCCTATATAAAGCATACAAATTCATAAAAATGACTAATTATTTCAATCAATAAACTTGAAAGCCCCAAAGGAGCTTGTTGATAGGCTCCAAATACACAAATAAATAATCTCTATGTTATCCTCTATGGAGCCCTTACCACGACCACAAGTCTCCCTACTACCATTACCATCTTCATCCTCTTCTTTTGCATAGCTTAGGGTTTCTCCAATGCCTACCATATATACAACTACAATTATTGGATATTTTGCTAATTATAAGATTGGATCCCTCAAAATGCTAGGAACATCAAATAAAGTCAAATTAAAATTAAGACATGTCATATTAAAGGGTGGAGTTTTAATGATCAATGAATAGGTCTTAACACTATAAATTTAAAAAAATCAAAACTAAAAAGAATCAAATACTGAAAAAATAGAATACCAAATAAAAGTCATAATTTTGTTAAGGGAATCAAATATTTGTATTCTAAGACAATAATAGAGTGTTTAAGTAGATTAAATAATTACCTTTATCTTTATATTTATTAGCTTTGAAATTATTATCTTCAATATATTTTTAGATACTTTCATAATAAGTGTACTATTCATTTATATTATGTATGGAAACTCTATTTGAAATATTTTTCAACAATTTTTTTCTTTATGGAATCCTAATATCAAAATTTGTAGAGCTCTATCAGTATTTTATAGGGTCCACTTCTTGAAAAATTATTTGAAGAGAAAATTAATAAATTAGATAAAATTCATCACAAGGATGGAACTAAATTTACTGTTTTGACTATTGTTTTATCTCTAAATCAACCATGAGGAATATAATACATTGAATTGAAATAATAAATAATAGAAAATATACTTTCATTAATTTAGCTCATTTTTATTAGGTCTTGATTTTATTTTGTTCATATTTTCAAATATCATGTATTTCCAAAAGAAATCCTAATTAAATAGAAACTAAATCTAAATGGTTGAATAATACAAATGCCAACAAAGAATACAGGTTATCTAACTAGAGATTAATGAAGAAATCTGTATAAATGTGATTATATCATCATATTAATTAAGTGTGCTATTTTCTTAAAGAAACGGAGAAAAAGAGAATAATCCCTCGAAATGTGAGAAACATTGAATGAGTTCCAATAAAAATAAAACCATATCATAGTAAAGGAAATATTTTATAACAATAGAGTAATAAATATTAGCTCAATCAATAGAGAAAATAAAATGAAAAGAACAAAATCCTCCAAAAGGTGGGAGTATAAAATGGAATCGATAATATTGTTTAAGGAATTTGGCTATTTACATTCTAAGAAAAGAATGAATTATCCTAGTAGAAATAATTAAATTAAAATAAATTATTATTGTCAAATAAATATGTCTAGAAAAAATAGTATTTCTAAAATATATAAAGAAAATCTAGCGTCAATTTGGATGAAAGAGAATTTTTTCATGAATAAAATCATTCATTTCTAAATAAAACATAAAGAATGCTAATAAGGACTATTATTTCAATCAATATACTGCAATGACCAAAAATATCTTGTCGATAGGTTCAAAAGACATAGAGCAACAATCTCTTTGCTATCCTTTAAAGAGCCCTTAGCATGACACAAAATCTCCCTACAATAATCAATTCCTCCCCCTTTTTCATTGGCATTGCTTAGGATTTCTCTACTGCCCTCCATAGATATAGTTGCAATTATTGATCATTTGGATAATTAGAAGATTGGATTCCTAAATATTTTAGGATGATCAAATCAGGTCAAATCAAACTTAAGACATGCCATATTAATGTAGTGTTCTAACTATAGATGAATGACTCTTAACACTAGAAATAAAAATTCAAATTAAATAGGAAGTTTGAAATCTTAGAAATACTATAATACAAATTCCAATTGGTAATTATATTTTAAGAACATCAAATATTTTAATACTATACCTTTCCATAAACCTTACATTTATCAATCATATTTTCATATTAAACTACTCTATTTATTGAAGGATCATTGCCTCTACTCTGTTCTCGACCCTTTTTAAGCCTAGTGGATCATCTTCCTTGTAATGTAAGAGGAGATGAGCCTAGGCATCGTAGTTTTTCCCTCCAAGATAGTGAGGACCCAAATCCTATTTATTTCATTATATTTTGGTTAACTCACTACATCTTAGACTTGTTTCTAATTTTTATGTCTAGATCTATTTTTTGTGTATTGTATTACCTTATATAAATTATTATATTTTAAGCATTCCTAAACTAAGGTTCACCTTCATTCCGTTTTGGTTAACACAACTCCTTACATATTGATTATAATATTTACATTTAGGTGTGATTTAGATGTATTTAATTTCACCTTTTTTGGTACTATTTTATGTGTTATGCATTTATCAATTTAAATTTTATTTATTTTAAGAAAAGTTTAAAGGATAAATATCTTAGTATATTGTATTCTTTAGAAATTTCCTTTGTGCATGAGTTTCATTGCCTTGACCCCTACCTCCAAGAACCCCATTAGAATAATTTACATACTTACGACTTCCATTAAGTGTATCAAGCCTAAATAAACTAATATTTTCCATCAGAATGTTATTGATACCTCTATTCCCACCAATGAAATTACTAACATTGTTGAAAACAAATCTTATCATACTTTACATGATGAGGATGAGTTCTTAACAAGTGTCTCTCCTAGCCAGGTGGAAATATTTTTTAGTGATTTTGAAAATCTTGAACATTGGATGGATCAATTATATTCTAATAGTGAAACTATTCCCTTTATTGGAGGATTGAGAAGGATTGTACAAGATGATAAAATTGGTGTTGATTTTTCATGACATATTCCACATTATTGATGATAATATTAGGTCTATGGAAATTTTCATTGAAGCTCTTAATCTTTCCAATCCTAATACCAATTTTGAGAATTTTATTCTAATTCTAATAATCTTACCTAATGTGTCTACATATACTCCATTTATCATGACTATAATTATTCAAAATATCTAACCTATAAATGTCAGTCTCAAAAGAGTTTGCAATCCTAACATATCTCTTCCTATGAGTATTATATGCATATAACAACTATCATCATACCCATTTATCATAATTCCACAATATCATATGGTAATTCTCCTTTTGTGTCACATAATACTACACATCCTTCAAAATAATATATTTTAAATACCCATATTTCTATTTAAGTGACCATTAATAACATTTACCATAAATAAACTAATATTTTCCATCAGAATGTTAGTGATACCTCTATTCCCACCAATGAAATTACTAACATTGTTGAAAAAAAATCTTATCATACTTTACATCATGAGGATGAATTCTTAACAAGTGTCTCTCCTAGCCAGGTGGAATTTTTTTTTAGTGATTTGGAAAATATTGAACATTGGATGGATCACTTATATTCTAATAGTGAAGCTATTCCCTTTATTGGAGGATTGAGAAGGATTGTACAAGATGATAAAATTGGTGTTGATTTTTGATGACATATTCCACATTATTAATGATAATATTAGGTCTATGGAAATTTTCATTAAAGCTCTTAATCTTTCCAATCCTAATACCAATTTTGAGAATTTTATTCTAATTCTAATAACCTTACATAATGTGTCTACCTATACTCCACTTATCATGACTATAGTTATTCAAAATATCTAACCTATAAATGCGAGTCTAAAAAGAGTTTACAATTCTAACATATCTCTTCCTATCAGTATTCTATGCATATAACAACTATCACCATACCCATTTATCATAATTCCCCAATATCATATGATAATTCTCCTTTTGTTTCACATAATACTACACATCCTCCAAAATCAAACATTTTAAATACCCATATATCTATTTAAGTGACCATTCATCTCCTGGAGGCTATTCCGATTGTTATTTCTAGAGAAGAGAACGATTCACTACTTTCCAAGGTCTCTGAAGAGGAAGTGAAAATCGCAGTTTTCTCCATGGGGGAATTCAAATCTCCCGGTCCAGAGGGATTTCCCCTGGCTTTCTTCCAACATTTTTGGGATTTCATAAAATATGATATTATACATGATGCCTGTGATTTTGTAAGAACTGGCAAAATCCTCAAGAGAATTAACAAAACTTACATTATTCTAGTCCCTAAAGTTCAAGACCCCAAGGAACTAAGTGATTTCTGGCCTATCAGCCTCTGTAATATAGTTTATAAAATCCTTTCAAAAATTATCAAAAACAAGATCAAACCTCTCCTGGGAAAAATAATTAACCCCAACCAGAAGGGGTTTGTTCCAGGAAGGAAAATCCTAGATGCGGTTATCACTACCCATGAAATCATTCACTCAATGGATAGAGGTAATAATGCTGGCATGGCACTGAAACTAGAAATTTCTAAGATGTATGATAAGGTGATTTGGAAATTCCTTTAAAGGGTGCTAAAAAAGATTGGCTTTAATGCATATTTAATTAGAATTGTCAAGGAGGCAATGGAAACTGTTGAATTTGCGGTGCTTGTAAATGGTTCTCCTTAGGTGTCCTTTAATCCAGAGAGGGGCTTGCGCCAAGGTGACCCTCCATCCCCTTATTTGTTCCTCCTTGTGGCTGAGGTGTTGGCTCATAATTTATTGAGACTGGAGGCTTCTAGATACATTGCCGGATTTAAACCGGCTTCCACTCTTTCTCCTGAAATCATTCAACAATTTGTGGATGACACATTTCTATTTGGGAAAGCTTGCATTAGAGAAGAAAGAGGATGGAAAGCTCTCCTGAATGCTTATGCGGAGGCTTCATTTCAGGTGATTAATTATAGTAAAAGAAAAATTTACTTCTTTAATTCTGAACAAAGAACCCAATTGAAAATTATAGAATGTATTGGTTGTAAGGGTAGTATACTTATCGACACCTATTTAGGGCTCCCTCTCACTGTGAAGGAAATCTATGACCCTTTCTGGAACTCCATACTCAAAAAAATGCAGAAAAAATTGGCAGGATAGAAAGGTAAGGTCCTAAGTAATGCGGGGAAGCTCCAACTTCTGGCGGCGGCCCTCCAAGGAATACCTATTTACTTCCTATTTCTTTTCAAAATCAATGAAAGAGCTGCAGAGAAACTGGAAAAAATACAAAGGAACTTCCTTTGGTTTGGAACGGAGGAAAAGACTAAACTGAACTTGATTAGCTGGGAAATGGTATGCCAACCTAAGAAGGTGGGAGGGCTGGGAGTGAGAAAGATAAAAGATCTTAATAAGGCACTAATTACCAAACTTGGGTGGCAACTCTTTAAAGGTAAATCTGGTTGGTGTAAAATTCTGAAGGCCAAATACTACTTAAATGACCAACTCCCCCTGGGATAAAACTACCCCACTTGCTCTAAATTCTTGAATTTCATGGTGAAAGGTAAAGGATCCCTCCTCAGAGGCTTAAAATGGGTAGTGGGGGATGGAAAACAGATAAGTTTCTGGGAGGACTGGTGGGTGGGAGATAAACCTCTCAGTAGAAACAAACTTAGTCTCCTCAGGGATCATTTGACTTCTCATTTTGGAGACAAAGTTACTGACTATATTTCTTAGGATAAGAAATGGAAGAACCTTGATAATGCTTACCACGACTAGGAGCATATCCCACCCCACATTCTGGAGCTACAAAAACTGACTGTTGAGATCAGGATCCCCATCTCTCAAATTTTTGACAAGGCTGTGTGGTGTCACAACAAATTGGGGGAGGTTACAATCAAATATGCTTACCTTGCTAACAACAAGGTTCTGGTCGATGAGATGAGTTAGGGAAAGGTTTGGCTTCCCCAGTTCATCCCAAAATAAATTTTTTCTGGTGGACCGCTCTCCATGGAAAAATCCTTACATTGGACAACCTTCAGAAATGGGGAATCCAGCTGGTCAACAAGTGTGTTCTTTGTAAAATGCAGGCTAAGATAATAAATCATATTATTATTCACTACCCTTATGCTTCTTAGGTGTGGGGAAAAATAATGAGCAAAATGCAGCTAGAATGGGTCTTTCTGGAGCACTTAGACCAATTCATTAATAACTAGGGTCGAATAGCTAATCACCCTCTCATCAACATCCTTTGGTGCCTATTACCCCCACATGTCTGCTGGAGTCTATGGAAGGAATGAAATAATCAGATTTTTAGAGGAGAAGACAACAATGTTGAAGGAACAGTGCAGCTGACTCTGAATCTGCTGAAGGAAAACCTAGATACCTGCCACTGGAAACCCCCCCGTCCCCCCAAGGGAGTGGAGTGTATGATAGCTAAGGAATGGGATCTTCCCACCTCCTTCTATGTGATGGAAAATTCCAAAATTTTGACAAGATGAAACACTAAATGGTCACCCCCAGAGGAATACATAACCAAGCTAAACTTTGATGGCGCTACCTCCAATGGTATTGTTGCGGGAGGAGGTATTCTTAGAGATAAAAAATTTCACCTAATCCTTGCCTATGCAGTCCACCTGGGGTAGGGGTCTAATAATTTGGCTGAGATGTCTACCCTCCTATGGGGTCTAAAGGTGGCGTCTGATATTGGGATTAAAAGATTAAACATAGAAGGTGATTCTAAAATTGTAATTGAGCTAGTTAAAGGGAACTATACTACTGGCTTGATTCTGGAAAATGTGTTGTGAGACATCTATTTTTTGATCCCCAGGTTCAATGAATTCAACCTTCAACACATTTACCATGAAGGTAACATGGTGGCAGACATGCTGGCGACCATGGGTCTTACGGTGAATGGCTTAAGATGTTGGAGAAACTTAAACTCTCTACCCAAGCATGTCATTCAGCTTGTGGAAAAAGAAAGCAATTAAATGATGTCTAATGAGGTAGATGGTGATTGGTTGAGAAATATGGTGGGAAAATTCATGAGGTGCCGCATCATTTCAAATTATATAAGAGATACGGGATTTGGTTATATTAATTATTGCCAGCTTGAAAGATGGGCTATCAATGCTATTTTTAGAAAGAGTATGAGATTTTTCAAATTAAAAGAAGATGTGGAGCATAACACACGCAAGGGAAAGAATGATATGACTGACATAATTAATTGCAACATCAAGATTTTATGGTGATATCATTTCTCAATATGCAAAGCTTATTCGCTTATATCGGCCAACCACGTGAATAGTATAGGTAAACTCTGTGAGAAGGCGAACAATAAAACCACCTGGTTTATCGTCTGGAGACAAAAGTGCTACATTTGTTGGGTTAATAGATCTTCTCTAGTGAGGTTTGTGCTAAAAAGAGGAAGGAAAGGTGGGATGTTAGTTGAGACCAAGGAGGAAGACTTGCCTGAATACAGCTCAGAGATGGGCAAAGATATGGTGAAGGTAGAACCTGCTAGGATCGAGATGAATTAATCAAAAATCTATGAATTCTCAACTACCTTAAGGAGGGTGGTTTCTTCCCGTTCATGAAGGCTATGGGCGGCAATGATGAACTAGTCTCTCTACAGTTGGTAAAAACTTGGGATGAGCACAAAGTAACAATAAATGGAATAACCTTTGAGATTAATGAGGAGGTTATCGCACAAGCCATGGGTCTCTCCACAAAGGGGAAAAAATGGAAGAATATCACCAAAAGCCGAGAAGCCACCCATATAAAAATATTCTTCAAAAAAATGAAGATTCCTAAACATTTTAGGGGAGGATTCAACAGAATGACTCTGCCCGACCCATGGAATGAAATGTGCCTCATTGTGATGAAGTACATCACTCTGGAAGGCTGCTTCAACACCTGTTACAACTACCATTTTCCTCTCCTCAACCACTTCAGGTACAATGATTCCATCTCCTTTCCATTTTTTTCTGCTCCATTCGATGGAAGCTTCTATTTTGGAAGTTAGAGAAAAAATGAAATCCAGCAGAATTATTGTATTCTCCATCAGGGTTTAATGTTATGCCTTTACAATTTCCATTTAGCCCTCTGCCTGCCTAGGACTGTTTCTCTCCATAACTTTATGTAGTATCCTAAGAACCCTAGTGAACTTCAAGTGACTCTCTCTAACCCCACAACTTCTTCCAAAACCCCTGGTTCCAAGAAGAATAAGATGAGTTTGGCCAACGGTGACCAAATCACCATTGATTCTAAAGGAGAGGAGGAGGAGAACGATATTAGATGGAGATCTAAAAAAATCGCTACCAAAACTAGATACAAGAAAATACCTGTGAGAAAGAGGTGCACTGAATAGGATGAAGAGGAAGAATATTCAGAGGAGGAAGAAGATATCAAGCAGGCCACCAGGGGGAAATCTAAAGTGGGGAAGAAAGTAAAGGTCAAGGAGAAAGAAAGAAAAAAAAAGAAGCAAAGCCCTATTGTGGATGGATCTGTGAAAAGCCATGACTCTCAAGTCTCTGCCAGTTTTGGTCTCCCCGCCTTTTTCCTTTCAAAGAAAAACTCTTCGAGGAGATGAAAGAAGACTCTCCGCTCCTAACTTCACAGTCCCCTAGACCTCAGGTGGTTATAAATATTACCCCGGAGGACCCTAAAAAAATAGAGGAGAAAATGCCTGATGCTATGAGTGACACCCCCATTGTTACTATTGGTCCTCAGGAGCCCCTATTGCTGTCTGACCCTAAGGTGGAGCTAAAGGAAATGAGGGTGGAAATTAAAAATCTTAGGGAAAGATTTAATAGGATTGCGAACTTTGCTGTGAAGGTCATGCATGCGACTGCCACTATGCTCCAACTCCTTTGTATGGAGAAAATGAACCTGGGAGGTGAGCAAAAGGATGAAGAACTGTACCAATTTCTTGTGGACGACTGGCTTAAGCTCCTGTTGAAAGGCAGGGAAGGTAACCCCAAGTAGCTTCATTTTCCTCTATTTATGGTTAAATTTTTTTTCTGGACTTCTCGGTTGGGCGATGTGGGCCTATTAGATCTTTGATTAATCTCTAGTTTTTGTAATCTGCTGGTTATTAATGTTAACGCTAACTTTACTATTAATTACTACCACAGGCTGGTTACCAACCTCATGGTGAGGTTGGGGCCTATTAGGACTTCCAGGCTGGTTACCAGCTCCGTGTTGGAGCTGGGGTCTGTTGAACTTCTTTCTTGGTTTTTGGTTTTTAAAATTGGCATAGGCTGAGGGTTTTCTTTGTGTGCTTTGCTGGTTATCAGCACTCCTTGTGCTGGTTTTTTGTTCGGGTCAGCCCCCAATTTTGGCTTCTTTTTAAAATCAAAAACATTTCCCAATGTGTTTGATCATTTCAACAACAACTCAATTCTATTAAACAATCAAACTATAACATCACAACTTTTGACATTGTTATCCCATTATCCCACAACATTATTTGCATCATTATCCCTTAATAAATGAAAATAACTCAACTAGAAACCTAAAATGGAAAACACGATCCCTTGATTAATGTGAAAATATTTCAAAACTTGTGTAATGACCTCTTAAATATTTAGACTTATGTCTAAGTTTTAAACCATGATATTTAGAGATAACTCATTACAATGGTTTTATTATTTACTCCCTTATTCCATTGATTCCTTTGAGAAATTAGCGAATAATATCATTTAGCAATTTCAAAATAATATTGGTCTTCAAATTTTTACAGCTAATTTGATACAACCAATCAACCAACCAACATTCATGCATAAATATCATTACACATGGCACTCACACACAAACATTGACTAGTTGGTCATGTTCACTAACCTAACATGTTTAATTTGGTGATGATTGCAAACATATTAATTAGAAGTATATTCAGATTGTAGAAAGAAATATGATCTATGAATTTACTAGTAGCACATCACAAAAAAAAGTGCATTGAGTGTCACGAGCCCATGATCAAACCTCACAAGATGCATTATCAAAAGAGAAAAAAATGCTAGGAGTTCATGAGTCCAAGGGTTAGAAGATGTAGAAGGAGAAGAGATGCAGTTCATAAGATTTGATACAAGTGAATACATGTTGTTGTAGCTCAATGGGAGAAAAGTACACTAATGTTGTTGTAATTTACTGGTGTACAAGGACAGAAGATGTATGTGCAGAAAAAAAATAGAGATGTGTGAAAGAAGGAGATGAATTTATTTTTGCAATCAAATGATAAGATATCACTGTTATTCAGTTTTTCACAAATGAAGGTCAATTGTAATGCTGTTTGAAAAAATTTGATTACTGTTATGCTTAAAAAAAACAAATGATATTCTAACCAGAAGTGTCATTTAGTTGTTAATAAATTAATATGCATATGTAGAGATCAAATGATAGTTCATATTGAGAAGAAACAGAAATAATAGTAATGCTGTTATAAAGGAATATGCATATACATAAGAACTAAATTGCAATGTATCAAAGTGAAAAATGCATATATAGAATTCAAACACTGTTGACATCAAATAAAGAGTTCATCTTAATGTTTTTCTAAATACTGGTATGTTTGAATAAGAGAAAACAAATAATAGTGATATATATTTTTAAAGTAGAATATGGATGTTTGACAAAAGACACAAAAGATAAGAAAACAATGTGTTCTTAAAAGTGCAAAGCATCAGTAATATTGTTATGGGTTGCTATCAAGGCCTCCATGATGTTGTTATTTGTGTTCAAAAGACAATACATAATTAAGAATGGAAGTTAAATAATAGTGTTATTATTAGATACATGTTCAATGACAGTGCATAGTCAAAAGGGAAAACAAATAACAATCTTGTTCATAAAGAAAAGATGTATTATTTTAAAATGTCGGGCTCTCTATTTTACTGTGTTGTTCATGGGTGTCACGAGCCCATGCTCAAAGCCCATGGGTAACTTTCTTACTGGAGGCACAAAGATAGTTTGATACACTTGTCATTATCATTTTTGCAAGGTGGAGCATAAAGTCAATGAATGGATACAGACAACATCTTTTGAATAATATCAAGCTCATTTCAAACCAAGGTCTCAAAAGAGAATGGAAAAAGCACAAGCATGGTCACTATCGAAATTGGATACAAACAAGAAGAAACCCCAAGAAGATAGCATGAAGACAAAAATGATGGACAACAGTGAAGCGACAATTTAATTATAGTAGTAGAGATATGTCATAAACAACAATAGATGTAACTACTCACAAACTGCATAATGCAAGCATAAGAAAAGTACAACAACAATGACTTATCTAATAGTGGTCTATTCAAGGAAAGGCTCGTGTTGAGAAACAAATAAAAGGAGAGCATAATAACCTAGAATCATTTCAAGAATCATGGTGGAATAAACAGAGTAAAATCCCGTAACCCAAGTCAATTAAAGTTATGAAATGAAATGGAGACATCAACCATGAGTTCAACAAACAAGAAGAACGAGAACAAAAGTAGAGATTATGACTTATCTAGAGTAAAAAAAGCCATGATAGAAGGAATAATAGTCAAGATGATATGATGTATAGCCCGATCTCCTTGAAGACGTGCATAAATAGTGCCACCCATTATGTCAAAGACCCAGATCATTAAAAGGCACGGTGTTCAAAGCTCAAGCTCTCTGTTTTTCAACAGTGAAACTCTAGTTTGATCACACACTCCAGTGCTAAACATAGCTCAAGCCCCAGATTAAGTGGGAATAACTCTAGATGGTAAGAGCCCGATCTATTTATCTTTATAGTAACTTCAAGTTGGTGCCTGAGCTTCATGCTCAAATTGAGTGCTCGACATACAATCTCAGCTAAAGATGGAATAAAATTGATAGAGTGAACTTCAAACTAGAAACAACACAACTCCCACATCACAATGTCGACTTCTAGATCGACAACCCAAGTACAAAGAAGAAAAAAAGAACCAGATTCAATGCCATGTTCATAGCAAGAGACACCATAAGCTAGGGTTTCAAAACCCTTATCTTTACCAAATGCAAAGAATAGAATTTCCAAAACCAAGAATAATGCCAAGTTTTGATTAAACTATGGAATCCGTTGGCAGAGGAGTTAATGCATTAATGATTGCAGTGTTTGACAATAGGAAGCCTTGAATTCCAAGTACCATGACAATCACCTTGTTGATGGAGACATTGATATTTTTGGAGAGGGCTTACTTGCATAGCTTAGGTCATGTTTACCTTGGGTTATGGTATCAACTTTAGGATTGGTTGGGGTTATATGTTATGTGGTTGAGGTTAGACGTATTGAGTTAGGGATTGTTATTATAGGTTTTACATATATGTTGGTTGTGTTTTTTTAAAAGATATATATTTTATAAGACCAACATTAGGGGCATGTATAAAGGCATGAATTATGCCTTATGAGTAGGGTTTATAGCTGATTTGGAGGGATTTTTTGAGGGCATTGGATTTTCAAAATTAGCCTTGAAGGGGTATATATTTGAACTTCCTTCTTAGTTTTAGGGGTTCAAAATTTAAGGAGAAGGTGGTTTAGTTAACATACTTGTTCTTTTGTACCTTTTTTATACATTTTGTAGCCACAGGTTTAGTTTTGATGCAAGATTGTGTTCAAGTGAATGTAACTTATTCCTTGACATATTTTACATCTTGGCATGTAACCATTTTACAAATTTTGAAGAAAAAAAAGAAAGTTTCCCCATTCTTCACATATTTTTTGAGTTTTGTCATCAGTCCTTTTCCAAAAAAATTTCACTTAAATGTAATGTGTTTTACAACATAGATTAGTGAATTAGTCCAATTCCTATTCTAGGTTGTCAAGTAGAACCTTTTGTAGAATTTGTATGTTTGTTGGCATATTATCACTGTTTGTGGTATAAACCATAATAGTGAGTTTTAGGTCAACTTATAAATTGAATAGTGAATATTACTGCAAATGCTGAGTAGTGTGTGTCTTCTGGATAGTGATTTGAAGTTTTGATAAATCTTAATCCATTTTTGGTGTATCACCTCTAGTTTATTTACTCAGTTTTAGTCATTCTTTCCCTTTTCCCCAATCAGAGAATCTGTCATAGGTGATATTCCAAATCCAATAGGAACCGGCCTAGAATCCAGAGATTCCTTTTTAATCAGAGTCCATCCAAAACTCATGAAGGTTTCCATTATTACCATGAGATATTAGTATGCCCTAATGCCTGAGTTAGGGTGATATTTCAAGGCCTTAACATGTATCAGATCCCCAAGAAGATTTAGGATTGCATAGTGCATGCCAGAGTGTGAATCTAATGGATCAGCAAGCATGGTGACTAATGTAGAATTGGCCAAGAAGTTCGATGACCAAGAGGTAGAGAATATTATATTGTGAGAAAGAATAGCCCCATTAGAGAAAGCATTGGGTGAAGTGCAAACAAAGATTTATAAAGTCAGTTATAAAATTGAAGGGAAGGAAGCCAAGGGAAATGAGGTTGTTGAAGGGGATAAAACTCTAGATCTTGACCCAGTGTCACAAGAGGATCCCTTCTTGAAATCCTTGAAAGCTATGAGTGAGAAGGATCTTGAAGGAATACTACTGTTTAATGGAAGGATGGAAGAAGATCTAGTCATGGATTGGATAGAGGGCATGAAAACCATTTTGAATGTGATGGAGTCATAGAAGCACAAAATGTAAAGGTGGCTAAGTCAAGACTCAGAGGCTCTACATTGACATGGTGGAAGTTCATTCGAGCAGAAAGGGATAAAGAAGGAAAGAAACCAATCACCACTTGGAAGGGCATGGTAGTCAAGGTGAAAGAAGCATACATGCCTGATGACTACGAAATACAATTTCATAAGAAGAGATAGAGCTTGATACAAAAGGATATTGATGTAAATTGCTTTACAAAGGAATTTCAAAAACTTTGTTTAAGGTCCAATGTGGCTGAAGATGAAAACCTTAAGGTGGCTAGGTACCTAAATGGTTTAAAGTAGAACATCCAAGAGGAGATGACTCTACTAAGCCCCAAGATAGTACACCATTGTTATTAGTTAGCCATAAAGATTGAGGAAAAGATGAAGAGGAAGAAAGATCAAACTTCTAATAATAGAGGAAGAGGCAGTGACTAAAGAGCTCCTAGAGGTGGTTACCAAGGAAGAGGGATTGAACAAAGAATCCAGGAAGAGTCCAAACTTGTGTAGAATAGTAATTAAACAACTTTTAGAGGAGATTATGGAAGAGGTAGGGGAACTCAAGGAGGTTGTAGTAGAGGAAGAGGTGCAGGTAGAAGGAATTCATATTTTTCTAGCATGAAGTGCTATAACTATGGTCAAATGGGACATCCTTCTTATAGGTGTCCAGAGAAGGCATCTTGTTCAAACAATGAAAAGAGAGTGGCATATGCACATGAAGACACATCAAGTGTTAAATCACTAGAGGTGTGTCAGATTGAATCAGAGATGGGAGAGAATATAATTAATCTAATTTTTAGAAGAATCTTGATCAGACAACCAGTGAAAGAAGAACCTAAGCAGAGAAGAGCCTTGTTCAAAATAAGGTGTAAGATTCTTCATAAAGAGTGCAAAGTGATTATCAATTTAAGATCCAGAGATAAAATTATCTTAGAAGAAGTAGTTAATAAGCTTAAGTTGGATAAGATACCCCATAGCAACCCCTACAAGGTGACATGGTTGAATAAAGGGCAAAGTGTCCTTGTAAATGAACAAACATGAGTTGAATTCTCCATTCAAGGATACAAAGATAAGTTAATATGTGATGTGTTGCCTATGGATGCATGACATCTCTTATTGGGAAGAACATGGCAATATGATAGAGGAGCCATTTATGATGGGAAAGAAAATATAGTCTCATTCAAGAAGGATGGAAAGACATTCAAAATACAGTCTTTGGTAGATGAAGGAGACCAGTTAAAGACTCCTAGTGTGTTACTTAGCATTGGGAAAGAGTTCATGGAAAAGCTTCAACAAGAAGGTAGTGAGGGCTATACCATAGTTGTAAAGCCCAAGGAAGTGGAAAAGACTACACCAACATCTATACCAGTGGAGGTTCAAGCATTGCTTGAGAGGTTCAAATACATAGTTAGTGATGGTACACCACTAACCCTACCTCCTAAGAGGTATATAATTCATCAAATAGACTTTATCCCAGGGGCTTCATTACCCAAAAAAATATCTTACAATATCACACCAGAGAAGATCCAAGAAGTAACAAGACAGGTGCAAGAGCTACTTGACCAAGGATTAATAAAGAAGAGCATCAACCCATTTGCAATACCTATGGTTTTAGCATCCAAGAAAGGTGGTAAGTGGAGACGTTACACTGATTCTAGGGATAATAATAGGATTACTATTAGATATAGATTTTGTATACCTAGGATTGAGGATTTGATGGATTGTCTTTGAGGGGCTAAATATTTTACTAAATTAGATCTTAAAAGTGGACACCACAAGATTAGGATAAAGGATGGGGATCAATGGAAGACAACCTTAAAAACTACTAAAGTGTTGTATGCATGGAGATTTATACCATTTGGGATTACAAATTCCCCTAGCACATTTATGAGGCTAATGAATGAAGTGCTAAAGATTACACTGGTAGATTTATAGTGGTATATCTTGATGATATACTCATCTTTAGAAAAAAAAAGAGGAGCTTCTAAAGCATTTGGAGATACTGCTCAAAAGGCTACAAGAGGAACACTTGTCTATTAATTTGGAGAAGTGTGAATTATTCAAACAAGAACTTGTGTACTTGGGATTTTTAGTGTCTCAAGGTTCATTGAAGATGGACCCAAGCAAGGTGGAGACTATCCTCAAATGGCCTACACCAACGACAGGGACTGAGGTAAGGAGATTTCATGGGTTAGCTTAATTTTATAGAAAATCTATAAGGAATTTCAGTGGCATTTGTTCACCAGTGCTAGACACCATCAAAGGTGGATTAAAAACCAAATTCAAGTGGACTCATGAAGTAGGTCAAGCATTTGAGAAGTTGAAATAATAGGTAGCTACACAACCTATCATCTTATTACCTAGATTTGGCAAAATATTTACAATACATTGTGATGCAAGTGGAGTGGCACTAGGAGGAGTATTGAGCCTGGAGGATAGGCATATATCATTATTTAGTGAGGAGATCAACGAAGCTAAGAAAAGGTATTCATATTATGACTTAGAGTTGTATTCTCTAGTAAAAACACTTAGCAAGTGGAGACATTATCGCCTACCTAAGGAGTTTTTGGTGTTCACAAACAACCAAGCCTTGAGTTACATCAACACACAAGACAAATTTAGCAACATGCACCTAAAGTGGATGGAGTATCTACAAGCCTTCACATTTACTATTAAACACAATAAGGGATAGTTGAATAAGGTGGCAGATGCATTGAGGAGGATATTGTTGACAGTCCAATAATTTAAACTTCAAAGAATTAGAATAGAGAATTTTAAGGATCTATATAAGGATGAGGAAGATTACTCAAAAGCCTACAAGGTATGTTCTGAATTTCAAAATCATTTTCATAGTCAATTTACAAAATATACATTATAGAGTTGTCTTTTGTTTAAAGTGAATCAACTATTTGTCCCTAAGGCTTCAATAAGGGAGAATCTTATTTAGGATAAGCACAATGGTAGCCCTAGTGTGCATTTTGGCATCGAAAAAACCATGGAGTTATGTCAGAGGTTCTATCATTGGCCAGAGTTCCCTAGAGATGTAAGCAGGTATGTTGAACAATGTGTTGTATGTATGAAAGAAAAAGGGGGATCTAGAAATGCAAGTTTGTACCACCCTTTTCCCATTCCCAATAGACCATGGTAATGTATCAGCATGGATTTTATAGTAGGGTTCCATAAGGCCAAGAAAGGATTAGATAGCATCTATGTGGTGGTAGATAGGTTTAGAAAAATGAGTCACTTTATTCCTTGCAAAACTACCCATGATGCAATCTATATAGCTCATCCCTTTTTCAAAGAAGTTGTGAGGATACATGGAATTCCCCTAAGAATTGTGTTAGATAGGGATGTCAAGTTTATGGGTCATTTTTGGAAAATTCTATGGAGCAGATTGGGTACTAAATTGTCTTTTGAATCAGCTTACCATCCACAAACAGATGGTCAAAGAGAGGTGATCAATAGGACATTGGGTAACTTTATTAGATGCCTAATCAAAGAGTATGTTCAAACATGAGATCTAGTTGTACCACAAGCTGAATATGCCTATAATAACAGTGTTAATAGGACCACTAGCATAAGTCCTTTTGAGATAGTGTATAAGATGCACCCAAGGGGAGTATGTGAACTCAGAGATCTAGGAGCCATGGAGTGTAGCAGTTGTCATGCAGAATAATTCTCTCACATAATGAAAGAGATTCAAGAGAAAGTCAAGAAGACTATAACAGACACGACTAACAAATTGAAAGCAAAAGTGGATGAGAAAAGAATAGATGTTCATTTTTCCATAGAAGAGTGTGTCATGGTTCATCTAAAAAAATCCATATTGTAGAAAGAAATGCCTACAAAGTTGTATATAAAAAGAGTGGGACAATGCAAGATACTAGATAAGTATGGGAAAAATTCCTATAAGGTGGAATTTCCTTCAAATTTGGGCATCTCACTAGTTTTAATGTAGCAGACTGTGTGAAGTTTAAGGGACCATTGTCAAAAGTAAACTAGAATGGTCAAGAGATCTTAGAGGATGTTAGTACAATAGCTTTACCTCCAAAACCTAAGCCTCAAGAAGAAAATATTTGAGAGTCCATGGTTAAGAAGATGACTAGACACAAGGTGTTTATGGAGCACTTGGTCCAGTGGAAAGATCACCTTGAATCTAAAGCTACGTGGGTGGAGGAAAGCAATTTGAAAAATCTTGGCATTGATATCTCTTTGATATCCCCTCATGTTCCTTAATATTTGTGTAGATGGGAAAACTTGTGCAGGAGCACCCATGGGTTGGTAAAGTCAATCCTATGAAATTTTGTTGTGTGAAGCCCTCTGAGGCATGCTATACACTTCATAAGTTCATTTAGACCATAGTGTGTGAGTACAATAGGGATTAGGGTCTAGTTAAGTCTTAAAGTACTCATAAAGTTGTAATTAGGGGCAAAAATATTGTAAAGCCTCCTGATTGGTTAGAAGAGATGATGATGTCAGTAGGGATTGGACATGTTAAGATACTTTTTTGAACCTAGGTTGGTGTCTAGGATGAGGTTAGATGAGTGTTTGATCTGATTTTCATTAAGTTGTAAAAATATGCAAAAAGATGTAAAAAAGTTGCATTGCAACTTTCAAAAGTTGCTCGGACAATATTGTCCAAATCTTGCAACTCGATGAAGGAGCAACCTAAAAGGAAAAAAAAGGTGTAATTTTACTATTTAAGATAGGAAATGACCTGATCACAATTTTAGATAGCTGTTGTATGGAATTACTTTTCAAGAATACAGAGAAGTGTTGGTTTTGTGTGCATTTAGTTAGTTATTGAGTAAAAGTAGATTGAATATGGATTGAATTTAATATTGTAGCTCATGCATGACTTAGATTAGTTTTTTTTATTGTTTTTTTTTGCCATTGGGTTAGTGTTTTGAATTTTTTTCAATATTTTTGTGTAAATAATTTTATTTTACACTGCTCACTAGTTAAAACGAGACAATTGTTGAAGATGGAGACCTAGCTCACTATCCCACCGTTCAATTTGTATGGCCTCTTCATGATAGAGAGTAGACTCCATGTACATAGTGTGTATAGGAGCTTGGGCCCTTAAATGTAGAGGAATAATTTTTTAAGGTCTTTCCCTTTGCAAGCTAGTGGTGAGCGCGGATAGGGAAGACAATGTTGCAGAGTTATTTACTTGCAGGGGTGTGAACTAAAAAATCAATCAGCTATTGGGAAATTAAGTTGGGAGTCTTCTAAGGATTTTTTGAAGAGGAGAAGGTATTTCCAATCTAGATTGGAGCCTAAAACTTGCGGACCAGCCAAGAAACCAATGAAGTCTTAAAACAACACATTTTGGGTGAGGGCATTTACTAAAGGGTGGAACCCTAAGACCCCAAAAATACTTGAGAGGTTAAAAAATGAACCACGAATCCAATGGAAAGTTTCAGGGTCCTTTGGGAAAGAAGTGGTGGAAATACCTATTTTCTCAGAATAGGAGACCTAATAGGGCTACTAGCCATTAGGTCTGTTTTCAATCCAATTGAAGAAATTGAATAGCAATATGAATCTAGAGGGACTCCTAACACCTCTAGCTGATCAAAATGTAATGTCTAAGAACACCTCCTCACCTCTGCAAGAATAATTCACAAAATTGGGCGTGGAAAGTCTTTAAGTGAGTTTAAGGGCTAAAGAGTAGGAATCTAGTAAGCACCAAGAAGAAGTCATGGCTTGGTAGAAATTTCTTGGTAGCTGGGTTGGTCAAGGAAACTAGGGGATCAAGAACCTTGAAGAGGTCCTATAGGTCAAAAGGTGTGCAGAGAAGGCACGTTATAGTCTATTGAAAGACTAAGAGCATGAGCTTGTTATTGTCTCATCCAACCTCCCTATCAAATAGTATTTATCCTAATAGCCCTATGATTATGAATGTCAAGGTACATGTAGTATGACCAATGATGTTTTTTTCTTAATTAAGATAAAATGATGTTAGCTTTAATTCAAATAGTTTCTAAGGATGTTCATACGAAGAAAGACCAAGATGAGAAAATTAAGATGGTAGAAGACACCATTGGTAAAGTGAAAAATGAGCTATAGGTTGTGTTCTCTATTAGTAAAAAAACTAAAATATGATACAAAGCTACAATTATTTTAAAAATCCTAAAACATTTTTTGAGATCAGTATCTATGTATAACGTATAATTATAGGTGACCATTATATTACACTTATAGTTAGAGTTTAATAAATTGAACCATATGCTATATGTATACTTCCACATTTGGTACACATATTTATTAGCACATTTCCAACCAAAATAATTTCAAAACCCCACTTCTAATTATTACGTGATGTATTTTCTTACACTCTACCAAAGATCCTATATTGGCACAAGCTAGTTAGGTTGAATTTTTTATTATTACAATTTTTTGAAAAAGAAGATCAATGTCCTTCAAATATGGTCACCCCTTCTGTAACATACAATCACCATTTCTATGAAAAGACATCTCTTTAAGTAATTTAGTTGAAATCTTTACACAAACATTAACCAAATGTTCACACTTATTGATTATAACATAAAATAAGAATAACAAAAAGGACATTAATTAAAAAGAACTGAAAATTAAATAAAGTAATGCAAAAAAATTTTTTAAGGATATGATTGTATAAGTTTATCCCTACATAGTGTTAGTATTATTAAATTAAAATAAACCATCCAAATTTTGAGGCTTAATACAAATAACTTTCTTCATTCCAGTTTAGAGCAATATAAATAATATAAATGGAAGCAAAGAACTTATAAGATTATATAAATATAGATTAACTAAGAACTCTAAACATATGTCATTATACTATTGGAGTCCTTTTTTTTCTTAAGAAATTAGAGAAAAAGATAAGCATCCCTCGAAATGTGAGTAGTAATGAATGAGTTCCAATAAAAATTAAACCATCTCATATCAAGGAGGTTGATTTAACTATAGATTTATAAATCTTAGCTAAATCATTGGGATAATTGAAGGAGGAAACATGGAATCTTATAAAAATAGGAGTATGAATCAAAATTGATAATATTGTTCAAGGTCCTTTGATATTTACATTCTAAGAAAAGAATAAAGTGATTTAGTAGAACAAAATTTGGTATTTAAATATCATAAAATTAGTATTCACAAATAAATATCTCTAACAAAAATGTTATTGCTAGAATAACCTTTTCACGAACAAAATACCACCTTCTTATATAAAGCATACAAATTCATAAAAAAGGGTTAATTATTTCAATAAACAAACTCTAAAGCCCCAAAGGAGCTTGTTGATAGGCTCCAAATACACAGAGAAATAATCTCTATGTTATCCTCTATGGAGTCCTTACCACGACCACAACTCTATCTACTATCAGTACCATCTTCATCCTCTTCTTTGCCATAGCTTAGGGTTTCTCCAATGCCTACCATATATATAACTACAATTATTGGCCATTTTGCTAATTATAAGATTCAGTCCCTCAAAATGCTAGGAACATAAAATAAAGTCAAAATAAAATTAAGACATGTCATATTAAAGGGTGGAGTTTTAATGATCATTGAATAGGTCTTAACACTTTAAATTTTAAAAAATAAAAACTAAAAAGAATTAAATACTGAAAAAATAGAATACCAAATAAAAGTCATAATTTTATTTAAGGGAATCAAATATTTGTATTCTAAGACAATAATAGAGTGTTTAAGTAGATTAAATAATTATCATTATCACATCCAAGTTAATTTGAAAATATATTTAATGTATCATAGTATAGAACAAATTTGAGTTTTAATGTTCAATGCATATCTTTTGGTTTATTAGCTTTTAAATTATTATCTTCAACATATTTAGATACTTTCTTAATAAGTCTACTATTCATTTATATTGTTGGAGATTTGATTCTCAACAGTTGATTGATTGTATGTTTGTCATTGACGACATCATATAAGACACAACAGTACTTCTGTATGTACTTATCCATATGATGACATGAAGACCAACGTGGATAGATACATGTTGTTGACATGTTTACTATGCTATTTTCATACACACAGACTCAGATATGATGTTTCAGTAAAGATATGTAATTCTATTATTGACAGTTACAGTTCTGGAGGATTAACGGTTTAAGGCCGACGTATGTAACATGTTAATTGAGTTGTGCGTATCTCCTATAAATGCGTATGTATATTCATGATAAGTTATGAGTTTTTGATATTAATCTAAATGCGCTAAACGTGTTTCAAGAAGATTACAATGTTATGGTCAAATTGGTGAAGCCAACTTAGTGAAGCGACGCATCTGTTCAGCATTGACTTGCGTGGTTGTAATTATACCTACATGCTTAGTAGAGCTGACAAGGATGTTATGAAGAGTTTTCTAACAGGTCCCATGATCTCATAATTGGAGTATGTATTTATACAAGGTCATTTATGATAAAAAAAGTTGTGAAAGCTAGAGATTGACAAGCAGAGCAGAGTGTTGATACAGTAGAGCTATATTTATCATATGTTGATAATATAGATGTTTATGTTAAAGCATTCAAAATACAGATTAGATTGTTATATTTCTTTATAAGAGGTTAAAGCATCAGCGCATAAAAGGAACTGATCAGACAAGCAGTGTCACATACAACAGTTCATCCTATTGATACAGTGTGTATCAAATGTTCAGAAGGTTGTAGCCTTCACCATTTGGATAGTGAGTCCTCCACCCCTAACAGGGTTATTGTAAAAGACTCCTAACAGGGTCCAACCCTTAAACAGGTCAACTATACTACTGCATTATATTGTACAACTCCTAACAGGGTTGAAGAATATTTTAACAGGGATTACTATAAATAGTATAGTTCTTTGTGGGTACTAATTCCCATCGGGGTTTTTACCATTTGGTTTCCCCGTAACCAAATTGATGTGTTGTGTAATGTGTCATCTGAATGTGTATTTACTTTATATCAATCTAGATTAATAAGTTCAAAAGATTTAAAATTGCAGATAACTGATTCACCCCCCCCCCCTCTCAG
>MU227187.1:794350-833532 GCA_018584345.1 Thuja plicata | reverse complement strand
TATATATATATATATATACATATACATATGAATGAGTTATTTCATATTTTAGACATTACATATATACATGTTCATTTTAGTCATTTCATATATGTAGGTATGTTATATACGTGAATGGGTTATTTCATATTTTAGACATTACATATATACATGTTTATTTTAGTTATTTCATAGTTTGGACACTACATACATACAACCTTAACTAATTTAATGGACCATTAAAATACAATTAACAAATCTAAACAATGTAATGTCTTAAAGGGGATGTCTTGAGGGGAGCTCATACATCAAAGCATACACATAAAAACATGCACATAACATATATATTAAAACCATTGAACCATTTAAAATACAATTAACTAATCTAAATAATTTGTCATGTAGGTAATCTAAAGTAATTTAAAAAG
Source organism: Thuja plicata (assembly GCA_018584345.1). Lineage (NCBI taxonomy): Eukaryota > Viridiplantae > Streptophyta > Pinopsida > Cupressales > Cupressaceae > Thuja > Thuja plicata. Next base: position 833,125 of record MU227187.1, on the reverse strand, counting down.
GGATGTCTTAAGGGAACGTGTTAAGGGGAGGTCATACATCAAAGCGTACACATCAAAACATAAATCTATAACAACATACATAAAAGCTATATAATAAACTCATTGAATCATTAAAATACAATTAGCTAATCTAATCAATTTGTCATGTAAGTAATTTAAAGTAAGGATCTATCTTAAGGGGATGTCTTAAGGGGGGTCATACATCAAAGCATACACATCAAAACATAAATCTATAACAACATACATAAAAGCTATATATTAAAACCATTGAACCATCAAAATATAAATTATAAAAGAATATAAAATTTACCAAGCATTCATAACTATAGAGTTAAAACTGTAGATTTCAACAGCATATCTCCAATATCCAATACATTAAATAACAGTTCAAACTGTAGAGTTCAAATATGAAAGTACGAGAGCTACTAAAAGAAATTTATCCTAAAGCTGCTAATAAATATAGTTTGGATCCTCTTTGTCTTTTATTATCTCCAAAAGTTTTTCATGTTCTTCAATAGGCAACCTCCACTTTTGATTGCCACGTTCTCTTGTTTGTAATGTCTCAACTTGCAACTTTGTTGCTATAACCAAGTGACTGTAACATATAAATTTTTGGCCAGACATATATTCAATAAATTGAACACCTTTTTTGTCTATATTTATTTTCTGATAATATGTTCCTTCAATAAAAATTGAACTAGTTTGATATGACTGTCCATCACCATCTATAATTTCTTTTGGAAACTTGTATTTTGCTTTCGCGCATCTTCATAGATAATAATCTACACTTTCCACATAGTCAGGATCTACAACCACAACAAAAATATCACCTATACAAATCTAGATTTTATTAAACTCAAATCAAAAGTACAATAAATTAAATTTAAATAAAATAACATGTATGTGCACACACATGTATCAACTAAATCAGAAATGCACTCATAATAAGTTGAATATATATGATGGAAGTGCTCCAAGGTTTGCTTGCACAAACACTACTAAGGACTCCACTTGTCCTATTATTATTAGGATACCAATCTCACTTCTAGGACCCCAATAGTCTCAATTATCCCATCCTAAGACTAGCCTAACTCAACTCCAAAGAGTTAGTCTCCTTCTGCTTAACCTTGAAGGACAACTATCAATAATTGTGTCTCAATTCTTCACTCTAACTTGGAGGATTCCAAGTGCAAATTTTTTATATTAGTTTCACAAATGCTGCAAGGTTTGGATATGTGTCCACCATAATAAAATCCCATTGACATCCTTCCAAATATATTGGAATGGGTCTTCAAAATCCAAGCAGTTGAGTTCAAGATTGATTGTCTATTTTGTCCTATTAGGCCTAATTGCACAATTATCCCTATCCAGAGGGTTTTTCTGGATTCTTTCCTAAACTCCCAAATAACCCCAAAAAAAATTGGGATTCGCATACCCTTTTCCAAGACCTAAAATAATTTTGAGGTATTAGGCTCCTAAGTCATCCATATAGTAGTATCCTATAATATAGGGCAAATAGGGCTAATTTGGTTCAAAATATGTAGTCCACTAATTTCTACCTAGAACTCTATCTAGATGGATTGGAAAATACCTAAGCTCTCTCTTAGAAATATCTAGGACCTTAAGCCTTCTAAAACCTCTCTTGGTTTGAACCTCTCAAACACTCCCTTGCACATGCACTCAAATTTCTCCATGTCATACACCTAACTAACACTCATTGCTCGCCTAGGGCATGAATTAAAAATTAGCAAACTGGCTCTCGAGACCTCCTAATTGATTATTTACACTATTCAAAGGCTCCCCTACCATATTCATCCTCACCCTGAAGATTTCCACGGTTGGATTTTATGGGGGAGCCATGAAACCAAAAATCACTCTGTCTCCTAGTCTCAAAACAATTTACAAAACCTATCTACTCTACTCAAAGAAACTTTTCCAATGAATTAAAAATTCTTAAAACTAACTCTACCACACATATAAAACACTAGAACAAGTTGTTCAGTCCATTAAAACACTTCTTCACTCAAAACAAGTCGACTGTTGCAGAAAACCAGAATACAGAGCTTATATTCACTTTCAAAATTCTTACTACATCACACCATGCCTCAAGAAATAAGCCTCAAGGTATCTAAAGATGCCTCCTACATGTTTTTAGGGCCATTAGCATTCATATCCCTCCTCAACTTCAAAGGTAATCAAAAATTTTTGATGTTGCATGCAACATTTGTAAAGTTGAAAATGTTGTCATAACAACATTATAGCATCTTTTGCATTAATGTTGCAAACTAAGTTTTATAACCTCTATCTCATTCCAAATGATGAATAAACATAATTTAAGCATTTTTAGGCACTTTTCTCATCTCAATTAAGTCTAGAACACTTTTAGACCCCATTTCCCACATTAGGCCTAAACAAACACTAACTACTAGAAAGCAATTAAAACTAGATTGGATTGAGCACTAACTACTAATCCATCTAGTCACACACTTTGCGAGACCTACTAAGGTAAAATTGAAAAGATACTAACTTGGCTAGAGTCAGTACAATCCAAAATTTTACTAAGACTTTAGGGATAGCCTAGGTGCTCCTGCACTAATATAAGATCATGAATATTTATGTCAATTTCATCATCTTCATAAGGATACATTCTGATTAACTCCTTCATATCCCATCGTGAAACATATCCATTTGCAATATTCTCACTTTGACTCATTGGATTTTCCTCAATGGAGTCAGCACAAAAACATGGTTTTTATCTTACTTGAATTAATAGAGGCTTGTGTTTTCTAGTACTCATCAATTGATGTAAACTTATAATACCAACAATCCTTTCACAATTATAAGGATTAGATCAGTCTATATCTGTTACAAGTATGAAATTAAATGTGCACATTTTTAGATCAACAATCATGATAACATAGATGAACAAAAAATTAAATAAATTAATTTAGAATTTTCCTACAAAATAAAAATTACCTTTCACTTTACAAAAATAAAGTTTATTGTATTTGGTGTTCGGACTAGAAAAATGTTTTTGACCCCATTCAAAATTTTTCTTTGAATTCTCTATCATGTTACCTATAAATTTTTGAACTATCAGTCTAAAGAAAATGGATCTAAGTTGAAATTACAGTATTTGAAATATCTAGATATATATATTTGACTACTATTCACACCATTTGTACCTGCAAGTTCATGTTGGCAAAGTGCATGCTTCACACATGCTCCTGCTCCATCGTGCTCTCTTTTTCCATGTCCACTTTCAAAAAAGTTCCATAGAAACTTAACATTGTGTCTAGCATGTTGCATAGCTAGAAAATTAAAGGCTTTGTGGATTTAAATTGTCCCGCAAGATTAATTTGTTGTATGCAAGATTATGATCATTTAATAATTTAACAAGTAATCAATGAGAATGAAAATGAATTAAAGTGCAAAAAATTACCTGCACAACCATCAAACCAAATCCAATGTTGTCAAGCTTTTATCCTGCAATTTGAAATATCTTTAAAATATATTGCAAAATAATGAGCCACATAGCTCCTATCATGAACCTTATCATCGTTGATATAGAAATGAACCTCCTTGGTGATAATGCATTCATTTGGATTGGTACTTTCTACCTAATCTAAATCAAATTGTGTGTGTCTATAGGTCACTTGCACAAATATTGAAACTTTCTCATAATGATAATATTGAGCTTGGAGCTCTCATTAAGGAGAGAATACATAGTTCTCAGAGAAATCTACAACTGAAAGAATACAACCAAGTGGAAAACAATTTTTGGAATCACGAACCTGTTTAGCTTGCCATTGTCCACCATGATAATGCTGGATATGTGGATAAATTATAGTACAAAACCTGGTCATAAACTCAAGGTAGGGAAATTCACTCTCCTTAAAAAAAAAAATCTTGGATTCATCTCCGCTCTTAGTTCGGTATGTCTCATATTCAAATATCTTCCACAAAAATGGCGTTGAAACATTAATATTCTCAATTTGCACTGAAAATTTATGTAAATCTCAACAATCCTTGCATGCACTCTTTATACATTGTACTTTGAACTCATCTGAATCTTTTGATTTCTCACATAAAATAGACTTAAAAAATTGTGTCGTACTTCCAAGGATGACCATATCTGAATTAAGTACTGCCATAACCTTTTTATATGATTGCAAATGTAGATGAAACTCAACATGATTTTTGCAACAACAAGTTTCACGTACCTTATTTATATGTACAAAGAAAGGACACAACCTCTCAAACATTATTTGATATATTTTCACATCTGAAAAATTCTTGCTTGAATGCTTCAAATAATTCACTTTGTGTTGTATCTATAAAATGTTTTGGATGTGTATTTTTCATACCAGTCTCTTCATCTTTCATCGGTATAGTATCCCTTCTATTAGAAGAAACACAGGAGTGAGTGGACCAATATTCAATGACTTTCCTTTTTACATCTTAAAATTTTTTGTCTTTTCAATGAAGTCTACAAATATTAACCCAATTCTTTTGAATATTTTCATCTAACATATTTCTCTTCTTGATATATCTTTGAACAACTCTTCTAGATACATTCAGTAAATCAAAAATTGCATGTACTTGTTTTCTCTATGTGAACCTCCTACTAGATAAAGTAGTCATCAATTCTCTATGTGCATCACTTAAATCATCTCCTCAACTTGAGTTGTTAATGTTGTTCAATGCATCTTGAAAATATTCAACTACTGTCTGATTTACATTATCTCCTAATTTTTCCTTGTTATCAACACCTAACAACTCCAAAACAATAGTCATTCCTTTTTTTTTAATAACCTAGCGAATAATTGTTCTTTTCCAATCATACTTTTATTTTGAAATAATTCATCCCAAATTTTTTTGCATTGTTTTTTTATTGTGCTTTCAGATACCAATTTGTCACATAAAATTTAACTGAAAAGTGAATCTTCATTCATCTCCATCAAATTACCCATGTCAAAAGTTATATTTCTACCAATTTTTTCCCTTACCTGAATTGCATCTTCTTGAACTTCAGTGGGTTCATCTTCATTACGTTTTGTATGACCTTTCATTTTTTCATCCCTTATTTGATCATATTTTATTTTTTTGTTCCTTTTATTCCCCATTGCACAAATTGTTTGAATTGAGATCTTCAATTCACCTGCATACACAAAACCATATACTCTTGATAAAAAATCAAAAATAATATTGATAAGTTCATAATTTAATATTGAACAATGCTTTAATTAAAAACACCAAGAAAATCTCAAAAAACTAAACTAAGAAATAAACTTGCAAAAAATACAAACCTCCTTGATAATTTTAATTCTTAGTTGCCTTTTAATGCCAAAAAATATGCCTTTAAAATACTTAAAACAATGATTTTATTAAAAAAACATTTGCTAAATTGCAATAATTTCCAGTTATGTTTTTTTAATTAAAAAAAAAAAGCATTATATATGAACTTTGAGGGTCATGGTCATCCACGTGACCATGTTTGGTTGGCCTTAGTTTCATCCATAACACTTCTGGCTGAACCAGTTTCAGCCAAAACTACATATGTGGCATCCCATGTGGCAGCCAAATAAGCAAAAAAATTGGGAAATTTAAAAATATATCACTTTAGGGGCTTAATTCTCCATCAAAACTTAATTTGTTTTAAAATATAAAAATACCCTTTTGTAAATCTCGGAGTATAGATTATGGTAATATAATTTTTATAGTATTTTGATTACATATAATATATTATAAGTTAAAAAAACTCTAAGTAGGTATTTTAACATTTAAGATCACGCTCGTTCAAAAAAAGAGAAAAAATGCAAATCATGTCGGAAAAATTTAAAACTTATATTAAACACTATAGGAGAGAGTCCTCTTCAAGAATATATAATTTGTTTTATATTTGGTGTAGATTTGCTAGGGTAAATTAAGCGGGAGGCAAAAACTGTTAATTTCAGGTAACTCCAAATTTTAATAGTTTTAAAAGATAAAATATCTACTAAAAACTAATCTTTATTTTTTAATACACTATGTATACATGTCATCTAAAACATATTATGAAATTAGAGGAAAACAAGATTATTTGCATATATATTTTTGGTGGGAACTAGACCTTAGATTTTCAGCATTTTTCTACAATTAAAAAATGGACTTAAAAAATTAAAAAAAATATGTCAATTTTTATTCAAATTTTCGTAAAAAAATTATAGGCATAAACTACATCAAATTTTACAAATTTCATTAGTTTACATCATTTTCAAATTTTAAACACACATGTCAATTTTTTGTCGTTAAAGTTTAACAATTTTGCATGTCGTGGTCCTTTTCCATTATAAAAGTGTGACACAGGTTTGTAATTTTACCCTTTCATTTATAAAAATTAATATTATTTTAAATAATAAGCATAAAAAAATTTGAATAGAAAAAATAATTCTTAATATTTCTTTCTGCTCTGAACTGATCAAGTAATTTGTGGTAAGACAACATGACAAAAAATAGTTGTTTTAGAATATTGTATTATAAAGGATTTCCATAATTTGGAGATGTAAAATTTTTTTTTTAACAAGCATGACATGAAAAATACTTATAATAAATTTTAAACATACTGTCAATTATCACTTATCCTATGACCAAAAATGATCCAATATGACAAAAATCATCCAAATTCCTTGGATATAATACCTAAACACTTTACATCCCTAAAACACCTATTGACACCTATAAAATTCAACAAAGGATCCAAGTAGACTAAGGTGTTCTAAGGTTTATAGATGCATGTTAAGGACCCTAGACCACACAAATGGTTCAAGACATAAGTGGTTCTTTCTTAAGGTGAATCATCACCATATATCCCACTTTGAATTGCACATCCCTCCTCTTTTTGTGTCCACTCTCTTTATACTTTTTAGTGGCATGTTGCAACTTTTTTTGCACTTGTTCATGGATATCATTCATTAATTCTACAAAATTGTATACTAATGCACTTATCTTCTCCATGTCCTTCAGATATCTGAGTTCTAACACACCACTAGGGTTAACACAATACACAATCCAGAGAGGAGTCAGACCAGTACTACTATTGACTGAATCATTGTAAGATAATTCTTCCTGGGAAAGTATAGAATCCCAATTGACTCCATGTTTTTGAGTTAAAAATCTCAAAAAATTCTCAAGAGACCTATTGATCAAGTCTATCTAACCATCAGACCAAGATGATATGCAGAGGACATAGACACATTTGTTCCCAACTTTCTCCATAGTTTTCTCAAAAAATGTCCCAAATACTTAGGGTCTCTATCAGATACTTTGACAAGGGTAAGACACATAGTCTAACAACTTCCTTAAATAATAACCCTTCTATCTAAGATGCATCATGAGTTTTTCTACATGGTATAAAGTGTTCCATTGTAGAAAATCTAACTACTACCACATAGATACTATCAAATCCAGATTTGGTCTTAGGTAGACCTAGGACAAATTCCATACTTACTAAATCCCATGGCTTTGAAGGGATAGGAAATGAAGTATACAATCTTGCATTTGATGTGTGACCTTTGGCTTGTTGACAAAACAAACAAATCTCCACAAATATTTTGACACATGTCTGCAACTTGGGCCAATGATAGAATCTCCTAACAAGTTCCAATGTTTTATCCACTCCAAGGTGCCCTGCTAAACTTCCACATTGCTTCTCCTTGATGATGTTTTCCCTAATGGATCCTTTTGGTACACACAATATACTGCCTTTGAAAATTAATCCATCCTACACAAGGAAATCTAAGAAATCATTTTGATATCTCTTTGTCATCTCAATACAAATCTGATAAGCCTCCTTGAATTCATCATCTGTGGCATATATGTCCTTCATAGCATGAACCCCAATACTTTCTAACTAAATATCTTGAATGGTTAAATGTCTCCCTCTAAGGGCATCAAAATTATTATTCACAATCCCTTTCTTATGTTTGATAGTAAAGGTGTAATATTGCCAAAATTCCATCCATTTCACATGTCTATGGTTAAGTTTCTCTTGTCTATTCAGAAAACCATGAGCATTATTGTCAGTAAAAGTAATGAATTCTTTGGGCAACAAATAATTCCTCCTTTTCCTTAATTACTGAACCATTGCATAAATATCAAGATAATAGGGTGAATATGTTTTATTATCTTCATTCAATTTCTCACTGAAGAAGGCAACTGGTCTCCCTTCTTGGCTCAACACCCCATAAATAGCATTGTTGCTTGTATCACATTCTACTTGTGAAGACTTTGTGAAAGTCTGGAAGAACCAGGATAAGTTTCTCTACAATCTTTATCTTCAGAAAGTCAACAGACTCACTAGCCTCATTAGTCCATATAAATGTGCATTTTCTTCCACCTTTAATAGTATTGATGATAGGAGTACATATGCCACTAAAACTTTTGATAAATTTCCTATAGAAACTACACAAACCATGGAAATTTTTTACCTCTAAAGCAGTAGTAGAAGGTGGCCAATTGAGGATGGCTTCAACCTTAGAAAGATCCATTTGAGGCTATTTTTAGATATTAAAAATCCTAAGAATACAATATCTTCTTGAAGGAACACACACTTCTCTAAATTGATCTTCAACTATTCCTCATGAAGATTCTTCAATACCATATTCAAATTTTTGAGATGTTCATCCTTGCTCCTACTAGAAATAAGAATATCATTAGGATATAAAACAACAAAATTATTGAGGAAAGGATTTAAGACTTCATTCATAAGCCTCATAAAAGTGCTTGGAGCATTGGAGAGACCAAAATAAATTACATGCAACTCATAAAGACCCTATGTGGTCTTGAAAGTTGTTTTCCACTCATCTCCACCTATGATCCTTATCTGATGGTAACCAATTTTGAGATCCACTTTGAATTAATATCTTGCACCCCATAAAAAATCCATTAGATCCTCTATTCTAGGCATAAGAAACCTATATCTGATAGTTATCATATTGATTTACCTATAATCCATACATAGTCTCCATGTACCTTCCTTCTTAGGTGTTAGTACAATAGGGACTCCACAAGGACTCACACTCTTCCTAATGAGCCCTTTAGACAACAATTCCTAAATCTATCTTGCTATTTCTTTATTCTATTCAAGGGTCATTTTGTATGCTTCCTTGTTTGGAAGGGTGGCCCCTAGTATAAGGTATATACAATGATTTAATTCCCTTTGAGGTGATAAAGTCTCTGGTGTACTTTCTGCAATAAGACCCTTATATTGATCCAAGAGTGCTTTAACCTCTTTAGGACCTACATCTCTTCTAGTGGATTCAACCTTTGGTTCCTTTAGGGTTTTCTTTTGGGGTCTCACAACTAAAGAAAAATAAGGTGTATGGACTTCTCCTGCAATACCTTCATGAATTCTTTCTCCCCAGCACACAAGACACTACTAACCACATGCTTTTCTTTCCCATCATCAGGAAGTGGATTCATAACATATTCAACATCTCCTTTGGTTATAGATTACATGTTGGTTTTCCCATCATGTTTGTCATTCGCATCAAATTTCTAGGGCCTTGTTAAAAATAAGTGATATACATCCATCTCTGTTATATCACGCAAAAATCTATCAACATATTCTCCTATATTGAATTCAACCCAAAATTGTTCACAAATGAGGGTTTGTTTCTCTTTTGTTAACCATGAGGCTCTATAAGGGAATGGATGAGGGATTCTTGGTAGCTATAATTTATCAACCAAGTCTCTAGATGAAATATTATTAGTGGATCATGAGACTACAATAATTTTGCATACCTTATTGTTCACTTTGAAAATTTTTTTGAACAATGAATTCCTCTGAAGTGGTAGGTACCATTAGGAGTATCCTTTGCATCATGAGATATTCTCCTTGTTCTGGATTTGCAGGCCTTGAAGTGGTGGTGTGATAAGAAAAAAAAATTTGACTGTCATCCTCTTGGGTCAACTGCACTCTTCTATCTCCTCTTTTTCTATTTGTGCCAAGCTTCTCAGGACATCTAAAAGATTGATGCCCAACCTAGTTACAAGTAAAACACTTACCAGTGAAGACACTAGGTCCTCTCCCACCATATCTTCCCCTACTGTTTGATCTCCTTCCTCTAAAATCACCTTTGTTACTTGTCTCTCCTTCTGATAGTCGATTTCTACATTCACCTTGGCTTCTTTAAGATGATCCCCCACCATTGAATATTCCTCTACCTCTGAAATTTTTCCCTCTACCTCTACTATTTTTTTCACCTTTTGTTTTATGTTTATCCTTAACCCTTAGTTACATTTGATAGCACATGTGGATATTGTCAGGGTTAAATAAACTAAGCTCATCTTGGATAGTATACTTAAGACCATTTAAGTACCTTTTAGCTTTCGTTTCTCACCGTCTGGTATCTTGGCTTTACGAGTCATTCTATGGAACTCTTATGTATAAGAATTTACATCAAGGTCTTTTTGTCTTGGATTCTAAATTTTCTTGTGTAGGAATAATTCATAGTCCTCAGGGACAAACTTTTTCTTGATGTAACTCACCATCTTCTTCCAAGTGGAAATAGGGTTTCTTTATTCTTCTACCATCTCACTTTGTATGAAGTTCCAAAAAATAAGGGCTAGACCCTTCATCTTTTCCTTAGCTAACTTCACCTTTTGGTATTCAAATACCTCCTCACATTCATAATAATTCTCTAATGCCTCTGTCCAATCCATGCATTCTTTTGGATTCATCTTACCACAAAATAATGGTAGATCCACTTTCTCTTTCCTCCCCACTCTTTCAAGGTCTTCTAGGAGCGGTCTCTGATTTGTAAGTATCTCTCCTCTATTGTGAATAGGAGACTCTTCTTCCTCTTCTTCAAAATCCTTAACAAAATTCCTTCCTTGTTTACTTTTCATCCTCTCTAATTACGCTTCAAGCCTTCTTCTAGCCACTTATTCTCTCACCAAATTTTTGAATTCTACATTGGTCATCCTTGTAGGGAGTTCCTCTTCACACTATTCTTCCATGGTTCAGATGTCTTCCCAAAACCAATCCTAGTGCTCTGATACCACCTGATGAAAACTCCACATAGAGAAGAACTAATTATTAGCAAAACTTTGGTTCACTTGGCACATACATGAACAATCGTCCAACACTGAACATCTCAACACATACATAAACACTCGGCAATAACTACAACTCAACACTTACTAGAAGAATGAATAAATATTACTAGAATAGCAAGGAAACCCAGGGTGCAAAGAGAACAATGAGAAGACTAAGAGATATTAAATCTCTTCCACAACACTTCAACCTTGGTCTAGGAACAATCCAACTGCATAATTATTCAAATAGGATGGATAAAAAATGGCCTATGAGGTCTAGATTCTCTCCTTACCCCAATTCAAACCCAAGGTTATAAAACAAATATCTTCAAATTATGTCTTAGGGGAACTTTCCCTAAACAACAACCAAAGTGTAAAACTATTCACGAGCCATTTCACCCAACAAATCCAATGCTTGGTTCATCCTACTAGGGTCATATGTATAGAGAATAATCTAACAAATTGGTTCACACACACCCACTAACATCCAAACTCACACTGTCCTCCAATTCCCTATAGCCCTATCCAAGTGGTTTTTCTTGCATAAATTTATACTATGAATAGAACATAACAAAATGAGGTTGTTTTTAGACAACCATTATGGATTTATTTCAATCCCCAAAGACCCAGAGACCCACTCTACTCCAGCACCACTAAACCCTCACAAAGCACATAGACCTAATTAGACAAATTAGGCTAGGTTTACAACACAAGTGATCTACGATGGGTAAAAATAATGGATGTAGGGGTTTTTAAACCTTTTAATAACTCCAAATGACCTAAATAAACACTTCAATTGATCTCTTCAATCAAATAATTCATCTTCGCATGAGTATTCCTATCAGACTGGCTAAATACATTGAGATATTTAGCTTAGGGCTTGATGCTAAAAGGAAAAGAACACCAGATCTCAAGAATATCCTTAGGAATAATTAATAATACATCCCTAACTTTAATTTCCCTAGAGGCCATAGATTTCCACTTGAGAAATGACAAGTTTGGGCTCCATTTGTGTGTCAAGCCTAAAATCGATGCCCAATAGAACCCCTTTCACCAATTAGAATATAAATTTTGATCTATAAATCCAATTGAACTTAAATCAAATTTTTTCCAGACTAGACTCACACTGATATCAAATAATGACATTAAATTCACTCTCCCAATCCTTATAACATCCGTATACACAGAAATTGCTCAAGAAACCTGGTTCCTTTTATTCAAACATGCATCAAATCTACTTCTACAACTTCCAACCCCATTGAAGAGGCTTGTATATGCTTAAATATATTCAAAACATAGCTCCAACCAATCAGGAATGATTATTACCATTGGCCACCACATTTTGAACTTCTCAAGCAACTTTTTGAAAAGGTTCTCGCGATACTTTGACAAGTTTTAGCAACATTGCAACATTGTGGCATTCTAAAATTTTTGAACCCAAAATGACATCCATTGGATTCCTATGACCACAAAATGATCCAATATGACCAAAATCATCCAAATTCCTTGGGTATAATACCTAAACACTTCACATCCCTAAAAAACCTATTAACACCTATCAAATTCAACAAAGGATCCAAGTGGACTAAGGAGTCCTAAGGTTTATAGATGCACCTTAGGGACCTTGACCACAAAAATAAATCAAGTCATAAGTGGGATGATCAAAAGGATCAATCCTTATTAAAATAAAAAATAAATCAAATTGAATCAACTAGATAAGCCTTAGGTACCCTGCACCAAAAATTATATTCTCTAATTATCTTCCGGTCATCTTATGTACTATCAGGGGAATGCCTATATGTTATGTGCACAAAAATAGAAACCTGAATAGAATTTTAATATTGTTTTTGCAACTTATTTTGGGAATTCAATGAATATTTCTCTACAAATTCAATGATCGATATAATAGTGCCAATCAAGAAAGTGTCTTTAAACATCCTGAATTGTTCATCCAACCACTGAGACCTGTGACTTTGCCTTGGATACTTGTAAAAAAGATTCTTCTTGAAATATGAAATAAAATCAGCTACATTGCATTCTTTTGTAACCAACTCACATCTAGAGCTTTCACCTCCACTTTTCAATTTATATTTAATGGTTTCATATACCATTCATTGGACAATTTTCTTTCCAAAATTGTTTTCGTAGCCCTCATGAAAGCATGAAACAAACTTCACTAATCCACCACACTCTAAGCACTTTTCATTTAATAAATCTTATTTATAAAATAAACATCCATCATCTCTAGGACATAAAAAATGATCTAGCAACTCCATTGATGATTTTAGAAGAGAACTTCCACCACAATCCTCTAACATTTCACTAGTATGGGAAGTAGAACGAAGGAATCATAATAGTTCATGGGTAAAAATACAAAGTTGTGTCACGTTTCAGGACCACTTATCAGCACAGCTAAATTTGAGTATTTCTAAATAAAAATTAATTTTTGTCAAACATATGGTCTAGCTAGATTCATTCTAGCTAAGCTAGATAAGTGGCTAAACTTTCCCAATTGTAAATATCTATTAAATGCATGTTTTATACCAATTACCAAAGAAATAAAATTATTTCAGAAAATTGATGTTTCAATGACCCCTACACTTTTTAATGATATTTTTTAAAAATATAAAAAATACCCTTTTGTAGAGCTCAGAGTCAATATTATTGTCATATAAAGTTTATAATATTTTGATTAGATCTAATATATTATAATTTCAAAATACAAAAAGTAGGTATTTTAACATTAGAGAAGATGTTGCTTCAAATAAATAAATAAATAGTAAATCATATCAAAAAAATTTAAAACTTACATTTAACACTAGAGGAGAGAGTCTTCTTCAAGAATATGTAATTTTTTTTCTGAATGGTGTAGATTTGATAGGGGAAATTTGGAGGGAGATGAAAACTGTTGATTTCAGATAAGTTCAACTTTGAGCAGTTATAACAGAGAAAATATACATTGAAAACCAATCTTTCTTCTTTTCTTCACTAGCTATACTTTTTATCTATAACATAATTTGAAATCAGAGGAAAAATAGATTATTTGCATATACTTGTTTGGAGGGAACTAGACCCCAGATTTTTAGCAGTTTTCAACAATGAAAAAATGGACTTCAAAAATTAAAAAAACTATGTACATTCTTGTTCAAAAATTTTAAAAAAAATTATAGACATAAACTTAATCCATTTTTACACATTTCTTTAGTTTACAGCATCCTAAAATTCTAAATACAAATGCCACCTTTTATGTCGTTAAAGTTGAACAATTTGCATGTTGTGGTCCTTTTCCTTTATAAAAGTGTGACACAGATTTGTACTTTTACCCTCATAGTGCATTGAAAACTCCAAATGATATTTGCAACAAGTATTTTGAATCTTAAGGGGTTCACAAAAAAGGCTTGAAGGCTTCAAAAAATATTTTTTATATTTGCAATGTTGGATGTGTCTCACAAAATTGTTTGAAAAACATTGTTTGACGCACCTCCAAATAATTTTTGGGATGAGGGTTCCAGCCTCAAAATTTAATTCTAAACTTCAGGACATCCTTCACATTTGGTGACACTCTTGAGTTAGATTGCCAAAATTGTTTAATTTGATCCTTCACACCATCGATAAGATTCTAATCAAAACTTGGAAGTTTCCCTCAACAAGACCATGTATCATTTTGAATAGGATCATCAAGTCTTTCTCTTCTTGCAAGTGCTTTATCAAAATTTTTACAATTTAGGTTCAATTCAACATAAGTTTGTCTCATAAAACGAGCCTTTCTCAAATGATCACTTGCTAAGGAGGCTGTAATAACCCTCATAGTGGCTCTCTTTTCTTTTTTCTTGGTATTATTCCAAGTGGAATTGAGAGGACTAAAAATATTTCTCATAATAATAGAATTCCTCTCCTTTTTTTTATTCACACTAATCTTAAATTTTACTATTATACATCTCATATTCTACACCTTTAACAACTACATAAACATTTGACATTGCTTGACCAATGTCTTGTGGTTAAAAAACTAATAAAAAGGTTTTGAAACCCACAATCGAATGGTGCTTTCTGGTCTCTTTCCATCAAAATTTATCATAATGTTCTCATCAATTTTAGGTAAGCATTTTGTTGTTCTTGAAGGTCTCAAATTTGAAGTTTGTCTTTCTTCCTCCCAAGAGACTTCATTTCTCTGGTTTTTCATTGTGTACGAAGTTATATAGATTCCATTGGAAAAAAGAACTTGATAGGAAGTTAGATAATTGAGTTATCTTTCATTTCAATCCTCTTAGAGGTCCTAAGGTGGATTATTGAGAGAGAAATCATGTCACAGTCACCTACATGTCAAAAACTTGGCAAAAACTAGGGTTTCAACTTTCTCTTTCCATATCTCTAGATGTAACCAAGGGAAAAATCTAGTTCCAAGTTATATTGAAGGTTACAGAGTTTATTTTATGATGCATTTGGTTTCAAAGTGGGAGGTTTTAGTTTTGGATAAATATGCATGAAATCCTAGCCAGGCATCTGTATGTGACTAGCAGAGAAGCATAGACTAATTTCTTGCAGACCCCATAACTTGTGATGCGTATTGTTTCAAATCCCAAAAATGGAGGATTGAAGGTATTTCATGTTGTAAAAGGTGTTCCAAGTGATGGATTGGTGAAGCCCAAGGTTTGAATGGTAGTTCCTTATTTAGGTTCCCTAGTTATCACTTCTAAGACAAGGTAAGGGTTTATAAGTTAGAGGTGGTATCCAAGGTTTCAACACTTTTCCTTTAGGAATTTTTTTTCCCCAACTAGTACTTTCTGAATGTGCAATTACATTTATACATCCTTTTGGAGATTTGGTGATAAAACTAGAAAAGGTGTCACAAAAAGGCTACTAGGAAACCATTGTATTCTAGGTTGTTGAGGTGTTGACAAAATTTTGAACCAAGGAGTCAGTTTGGTTGTGATATGGAGTATAAAGGAGATTATCTTGGCATGTTTGACCGACTTTGAGACTAAGGAAGGTATTTTAGTACTTTTGATTAAGGAGGGTGGACCGAAGACACTAAGGGAATAGGGGAAAATCAACACAAAGTGATGTGTATGATGGAGAGAAAATCTGAACGAGGTTAATGGGGGATTCAATATGAATATTTGGTGATTTAGGAAGAAGACAATTAAAAGGTGTGGAGCCTTGGCCTAAGATACCCCAAGACAAAATGGATAGAATGCTTGATTTGATCAAGTAAGGACTTGAGTTGATTCAAGTTAGTTCGGAGGTTGGGAGCTCTACATCAAGTGGTTTCAGATAAAGAGAGATCCTTAGAAGGAGGGTTTTAAACCATGTCTATAGAAGGAGACACTACAATCCCATCAAGGATCAGAAATGTAGAACTTGCAAGAATAGTGAGAGAACAAAGGGAAAAGAACAAAGGTTTGAGGAGACAAGTGGAAAGACTCAAATTGAATTTTGATAGAAGATGTGGTGGAAACTTTGGAGATGAAGAGGAAGGGAGTCATGAAGAACCCCTTGAGTAGGAAGAGGCTCCTACAGACCATAGGCTACTATTGAAGACCTTGAAGTCCATTTAAAGGAGAATAATGTATGTTAAATTAGATCTACCAATGTACAGTGGAAAGATGGACCTTGATGAAAATATGGATTGGGTTGATGCTCTCACAAGGCTCTTTGACTGTGAAGACATCCCTAAAAATTATAGGGTGAAAATATGAAATTAAAATGTGAAATGATCTGCAGTTACGTGGTGGAATTTCACTCAATATGAATGAGTGAAGAAAGGAAAGAATCAAATCGCTACTTGAAAAATAATGGTAGCCTTACTCAAAGAGGCATATGTTCTTGAATATTATGAATTGAAACTTCATAAGAGGAGGATGAGTTTGAGGCATAAGGATTTTGATGTCTCAAGTTACACTGAGGAGTTCCAAAGACTTGTCATGAAATTCAAGGTAGGAGAACCCAAGAGTGTGAAGCTTGCAAGATACATGCAAGGATTACAAATTACAATACAAGATGAGCTCAGTTTGAGTATCCCTAACACAATAAAAAACTCCATCAATTAGCATTTAAGGTTGAGGATAAAATCAGGAGAAGAAATGAACAAGGTCATAGATGGAGAGGAAAAAAGGACTTTGTAAGTAGGGGTAGAGGTGTAACCAGTGAAAGAGGAAAAGGTCCCAAAGACTTTGGGGATTAGAGCCATAAAAGTACCCAAGGAGGAAGAAGCACTAGAGGTTCCTTTAGGGTAAGAAGATCATGTTCTAGAGGCATATTTAGGGGAAGAGGACCTGATACAATAAAATGCTTTAGGTGTCATCAGCCTCAACACTTGGCACCATAGTGTCCTGAAAAGGGAAACAAAAAAGGTGAGAGGAGAAAAAATTTGGTGAGGGATGAAGACTCCTAAAGTGTACATTCTCATGTAGCCTTTGCAGCACCAGAGAAAGGATAATTCATGATGATGAGAGAGACTTTTATTAGGACACATATTCCAATAGAGCCACCTCAAAGAAAGACACTTTTTAGAACCAAAAGGAAGGTGAGAGGTAAAGTATGTAGAGTGGTTATATATTTTGATTCTAATGACAATTTGTTGGCCCTTGAATCTATTTAAAAGATAAAGTTGAAAAGGATTCCACATCCCACACCCTACAAGGTATCATGGCTCACCAAAGGGAAACATAAAATCATTTAGGAGAAAGCATAGATATTGTTTCAGATTGGAAAATAAAGGGACACGATACTCTTTGATATAGTACCAATAGATAAATTTACTAGCCCTGCATGATAATGGTGAGGAACAAAAAGATTCTAAATTTTTATTTTTAGGAGAAAAATAATTCATAAAATTATTGGAGGAGAAGGATACTCCTTGTTATGCCTTGGTGGGGTTTCCAAAAAAAGAAAAGGGAAAGTTGCATAGGAAGAAAGAGGAACCTAGGAGAGTAGGTCCTAAAGAGATAACATATTTGGTAGAGATGTATAAGGAGATTGTAACCAAGGAATTACCAAACACCCTACCCCAAATAAGGGATATTGGTCACAACATAGACATAATCCTTGGAGTGAGATTCCCAAATAAGGCAGCATATAAGTTGACATCCCAACAAAATGAAGAAATGTCCAAACAAATACAATAAATTATGGAAAAGGGTTTGATAACTAAAAGCTTGATTCCTTCTGTAGTACCTGTCGTATTAGCACCTAAGAAATATGGGACTTGGATATTGTGTACTGATTCTAGAGCCATAAATAGAATAAATATTATGTATAGGTTTCATATGCCTAGGATTGAGGACTTGTTGGACTGTCTAGGGGGTTCAAGGTACTATTCAAAGGTGGACTTTAAAAGTGGATACTAGAAAATAAAAACAAGGGCTAGAGATGAATGGAAAACAAACTTTAAAACTAATGAAGGACTCTATGAATTGAGGGCGATGCCTTTTGGGTTGTCAAATGCTCTGAGTACATTCATGAGGCTCATGAATCAAGTTTTGACATCATTCCTTGGAAAAATTTTAATTTTTTATCAAGATGATATCCTTGTCTTCAGTAAGATCATTGATGAGAAATTAAAACATCTGAATTGGGTCGTTCAAAGATTGCAAGAGGAAAAACTCCTGATCAACTTCGATAAGTGTGTTTTCATGCATGAAGAATTGGTGTACCATAAATTTATAATTTCATATGGAATAATTGAGATGAATCCAAAGAATGTGGATATCATGATGAATTGGCCCTCTCCAAGGACCATGAAAAATGTTATAAGCTTCCATGGGTTGGTTTCTTTTTACAAAAAGTTTATCAACAGTTTTAGTTAGATTTGTGCACCAATCTTGGAGACAATCAAAGGGGGGAAAAAGTGAAATTTTGTGTGGAGCATGGAGGTTGACGAGGCTTTTCAAAGTCTCAAATGAAAGATAGAAAAGAAACCTATACTGGCTTTTCCATATTTTCAAAAAACCTTTACAATTAAGTGTGATGCATCTAATATGGCAATAGGGGCTATTTTAAGTAAAAAGAGGAGACCCATTGTATTTTTCAATGAAAATTTGAATGAGTCTAAGAGGAAGTATACCTCTTATGATTTGGAAATTTATTCCTTAGTACAAGCCTTTAAAAAATGGAGACATTAGCTCCTTCCAAAGGAGTTTGTTATTCTCACCAACAATCAAGTCCTTGGCTTCTTGAATAGGCAGAACAAGTTAACCCGCAAATACATGAAGTGGTTTGATTCAATTCAAGCATATAAATTTTAAATCAAACACAAGAGAGGAGTTTCTAAGAAGGTGATAGATTATTTGAGTAGAGGAGCCTTGACAGTGCAAGAGGTAAGATTGCGAAGTGTGGGTATTGACTCCTTAAAAGGTATGTATGAAAGTGATGAAGATTTTCATTAAATCTACAAAGTTTTCTTTGATTTTTTAGAGGCTTATCATGTTGAATATTATGATTATTTACTTCAATATGGTGTTTTTATTCAAAGGACATCATTTGTGCATCCCTAGGTGTTCAATAAGGGAGAACATTGTGAAAGAAAAACATTATGGAAGTATGAGTGGGCACTTTGGGTTGGATAAGACCCTAGAGAAAGTAAGAAGGCATTACAATTGCCCCAAAATGCAGGGAGATGTGACAATATTTGTGGAAATATGAAATATTTACCAAAAATAAAAAGGTACTTCAACTAATGCAATTTTGTACCAACCATTTACCATACCTAAAAGACCTTGGGAAAGTTATAGTATGGATTTTGTAATGGGTTTTCCTAGAACTCAAAAAGGATTTGATAGTATCTTTGTAATAGTTGATAGGTTTAGTAAGATGGCACACTTCTTTCCATGTAAAATCACAAGGTATGCAACTTATGCAACCAATTTTCTTTTCAAATAAATAGTGAGGATACATGGACTTCCACAAACCCTTGTGTTAGATATGGGTGTAAAGTTTATTGGACATGTTTTGAGGACCTTGTGGAAGAGGTTAGGAAAAAAATTAATTTTAGACTAGCTTAGCATCCCAAAATTGATGGGACAACTGAATTTGTGAATACTTCATTGGGAAACCTATTGAGATTATTAACAAAACAATATGGGGAGAAGTGGGATAATATACTTTCGTAAGATAAATTTTCCTTCAATGATTCTATGAAGAGAAGTACAGGTAAAAGCCCTTTCCAAATTGTATATGGATAGAATCCAAGGGTTATAGTGGAGTTGAGAGATCTTCCCAAAGATGGGAAAGTGAGTTCTCATGGTGAACAATTTTAACCCAACATAAAGAGGTACATGATCAAGTTAGGTTGGCACTTCAAAAAAGTTCAGATAAGTACAAAGAAAGTGCAGATAAGAGAAGGAGGGATGTACAATTTCAGGTTGGTGACTTGGTGTGAGTGTATTTGAGTAAGGAGAGGTTTCCAAAGGGGAAGCATATAAAGTTATTCATGAATAAATTAGGTCCGTGCAAAATCTTGAAGAAGTATGGCATGAATGCTTATGAGATATCACTTCCCTCTAACCTAGGCATATCTCCTATCTTCAATATTTCTTATCTAACATCATATAAAGGTCATCATGATGCAGGTACATAGATTCATGTTGAATATTTTCAATAATATCTTGCAGCTATACCCTCTCATGAACCCAAGAATCTAGAGAAGATCATTGACACAAAGGTCAACAAAAAGACTAGGAAGAATTTGTATAAACAATACATGGTTAAGTGAATTGGACACCATGTAATGAGGACCTAACTCTCAAGAGAAGTCTTTCTCTAATCAAGACCTCTCATTGGGCCTTCTTAGAGTTCCTATCACTACCCTAACCAGAGGAAAACTCTGTGATCATCTAACTCCTTTAGAGCTCTCCACCAACTTCAAACACTCCTTAAGTCCTTCTCCATCCTTCTATGCACCCAAAGGCTTACCTTGCCACTTTATATCCAAACTATCTTTGACTATAGAGATAGACATCCTGACCATCCCTAGGTCACTTTCAACTAATCTTGATACATTTTGATAGATCCCTCAATTACATTACAAACAGTTCCTAATTTTCAAGGTTTTACGCCTTGTAGCCTTTTAGGCCTAATTAGCCCTCCTACACACTGTAATTTGGGATTTTTCTCACAAAACCACTTAGAAACCCTATGAATCAAATATGAATTATTTATATTACTATCCTATGCTCTAGGATTTTCAAGGTTTTAGACCCCCACCTTGTGCGTACATAGGACTTTCAAGAAACCCCTACTTTTAAGGGTTTTAAGAACATGTACACCAGACAGTATTCTTGGCTTGATCTAGGTGATCTACTCAAATATTATTTTTCTCTCATTACATCCAATTATCAAGGACTCTCTCCCCTACATTCTCCCACCATTGATTTGGTTCACCCAATCTATTTAGCAAGCTTCATTGCTACTATCTCATCCAAGCTCCTAACCCGAATGCACTGACACTCACCTAGGGCTTGGTGTTAAAAATGCTTCCCCTATAAAAAAATAATCCACAAGATATATATAGATTATAAATGGATTCCCCTACTTGAATCCAAGAGGCAATAGATATTTTACCATGGGAATTCAAGTGGGATGCATATTTACATGACTGGCTCAAAACAAGACAACGAACCAGAAGAAAATAAAGAATTTACAAAAGATTAACTTGTAACAATAAAAAATCAAACCAATGCCAAAAAAATTATCTACATTCCAAAAAAAGTTCTCAATCCATTATTTCATCACTTTCAATCCATTAAACAATTGGATCAAAGCTCTGTTACAAAATATAGTCACAAATTCTCCTTCATAATGCTCAGTCCGTACACAATGACAACTAACTATAAGATTAGGGTTTAATCCACCTTACATACCTTATTCCCAAATTTATATACCCTCATTTAAGGATTTGGGCATCATTAATTACCTTTCCTAAATTTTAGGAAATGTTGTCATGACAACTTTTCAAAATTGAAAACTTGTCATGAGCAACTTTTACAACTTTTAGCATTTTATCAAATCACTATGCCTAATGAACCAAGTTTAATTAAAATAATCATATAAGACCTTCAAACACCTAAAAATTTCAAAATTCCAAATGAAAGTGTATTTTGGGATCTCAACCCAAGTTTGACTATTGGGTTGACTTCCTAGGACTTAAACACCTAGTTTTTTTTTGATCTTATCAACCATTAAACCCTAATAACTCCTAACTCTAGACACACACAAAACACACTTAGAACTTAATAATTAGTCCTTATTAACTTTGGTGGTTGGCCAAACCAACCTACAATCTAAAATTATTCAAAGATCTTTGCAAGATCTTAAGGTGCTCCTGCACCATCCCCCCCTGCAAAAAGAAAATCAAGGTACTTTAGGTGTCATGAACTCCCTGCTTATTCCATGCTTCTTGAAGTCTTCCTATTATATCCATGTATCCTCTGACTCAGGTTGATGTTCCCACTTCACCAAGTTCTCCATGTAGTCTTTCTTCCTTGTTTTCTTCCTCACCCCAGAATCCAGAAATCTTTCCAGTTGTGGCTTAGCTTGAATAGGTACTCTGAGCTCCTCCACATACTTAGATACCTTTGTACTTTAATCTCCTTCATCTATTTCTAGTCCTTTTTATGGAATCAAATCCTTCCCATTAAAAATGGGGAAAATAGACATCTCTTTTGGTAAATCTATCTTGTAGGCATTGGCACCATACTTGGCTATCACTTTACATTGTCCAATCCTTTTTCATTTGTAACTTTCTTTGTATTCCATTTTGTCATCTAACCTTGTTCAAAAATACCATCACCAAGTATCCTACCTGAAATTGTAGGTTTCTCCTTCCTTCATATTTCTTAGCCTTCAACTTCTGATTGGTCTCCATTGGAGTATTCTTTACTTGTTCATGGACTTCTCTCATTGATTGTGCAAAATCATCTGCATGTCCAATGATTCCTTCATATCCTTTCAAGTCTCTAAACTCCATGACACCCCTTGGGTGCATCCCATATGCAATCTTAAATGGACTCTTACCAGTAGTCCTATTTGTGCTATCATTGTAGGAAAATTATGCATGTGGGATAACTTGTTCCCATCCTTTCCCATACTCTTTTGTCAAACATCTTAGCAAGTTTCCAAGAACCTTATTGATCACTTTTGTTTGACCATCTGTTTGATGATGATATGTAGATCCATGAGACAAGTTAGTTCCTAGTATTCTCCATAGGATCTTCCAAAAGTGCCCCATAAACTTCACATCTTTGTTTGCAACAATACTTATTGGTAAGAAATGTACCCTAACTATCTCCTTGAAGAAAAGGTGGGAAATGTGACTAGCATCATGAGTTTTTTTACATGGGATTAAATGACTCATTTTACTGAATCTGTCAACAACCACAAACATACTCTCTAAACTAGCTGGAGTCCTAGGTAACCCCACTATCAAGTCCATACTTATGCACTCCCATGGTCTACTTGGGATGGGTAATTTCTGGTAAAGACCTGCATTTGATGATGTCCCCTTTTTCCTTCTGACATACTCCACACTACTCCACATACCTTTTAACATCTTTCTACACTTTAGGCCACCAATAGAACCTTTCCACTAAGTCTAGGATCTTATTCAACCCAAAGTGTCCACTCAAACTTCCATTGTGCTTCTCTTGTATGAGGTTCTCCCTCATGGAACCCCTTGGAATACATAACTATTTAAATCCTTTAAACACCAAGCCATTATGCAAGGTATAGTTTGCAAACTCACTATGGAAGTGATTCTCAAAATTAGTACACACCTTATGAATCTCTGAGAAATCAACATCTCCCTCATATAGGTCTTTAAATCCTTCAATCCCTGTACTTTGCAACTGAATCTCTTGAATGGTGAGCAATGTCCTACTAAGGGCATCTGCTACCTTGTTATTCACCCTCTTTTTGTCCTTAATAAAGAAGGTGTATGATTGCATAAACTCCATCCATTTGATATTCCTCAAACTAAGCTTATCCTTTGTATTAATGTATCTTAAGGCCTGGTTATCAGTATAAACCACAAATTATTTGGACAAAAAATAGTTCCTTCACTTCTTAAGATCCTACACCAATGCATAAAGCTCAGGATAATATGAGGAGTATCTAGATTTTGCATCATTAAGCCTCTCACTAAAGAAGTCTACTAGTCTTCCTTCCTAACTTAGGATTGCACCCACTGCTATGTTTCTAGAATCACATTCCACAATGAAAAGTTAGTCAAAACTTGGTAAAACCAGTATTGTGTGGGTGGCAACTTCCCTCTTCAATTTATCAAATCCTTCATTGGCCTCCTTGGTCAAAAAAAACTTTTTTTTAAGTCCTCCTTTGAGAGTATCAAGGACTAGTGTACATATTTCATTAAATCTCCTAATAAACTTCTTGTATAATTGGGCTAGCCCATTGAATCTTCTGACTTTAGGCCCTATCTTAGGTGTAGGCCAACTTAAAATGGCTTCAACCTTTCTCTTATCCATCTTCAAGTCACCTTGGGATACTACAAATCCTAGGTAGACTAGTTCTTTCTTCATAAACTCACTCTTTTCAAGATTTATGGTGAGATTATCCTCCTGTAACCTCTTCAACACTAGTTCTAAGTGTTTCATATGCTCTTCCTTTGATTTACTAAAAATGAGGATGTCATCTAGGTAGACAACTACAAATACACCTATGTAATCCTTCAAGACTTCATTCATGACTCAAATTAAATTACTAGGTGCATTGGTAAGCCCAAAGGGAATGACTAACCATTCATATAGCCCCTCTATATTCTTAAAGATTGACTTCCACTCATCACCCTCCTTCATTCTAATCTGATAGTACCCACTCTTCAAGTCAATCTTTGAGAAGTACGTAGAACCCCCTAAACAATCCATTAAATCTTCTATTCTAGGAATAGGAAATCTATATATAATAGTTATCCTATTAATTTCCCTAGAATCAGTGCACATTCTCCACTTACCTCCCTTTTTAGGAGCCAACACCACTGGGACAACACATGGGCTTATGCTATTTCATATCAACCCTTGGTCTAATAGCTCTTGAACCTACCTTTCTATCTCCTTGTTCTGTTCTGCTATCATTTTATATGTACCCTTGTTTGGTAATGATGCTCCTGACACAAATTCAATTTGATTAATTATCTCTCTCTTTGGTGGTAATGTAGCTAGAGTCCCATCACAAATTATGTCCTTAAACTGATCTAGTAACTCTTTCACTTCTATTGGCATGAGTGCTTATTTAGGTGTCTCGTCCTCCTTTGTCTTTACTAGAATATCATAACCAATTTCACTTTCGTATTTCATGTCCCTTAAGAAATCTTTTCCACTCATTAGAAGAGTATTGGATTCTATCTTCTCCACTATTTATTCTTCTATTAATGACTATATCTTATAAGACTTCTTCTTTTTCATACTCCTATGGTCTACCAAGAAATAGATGTCATGCATCCATTGGAAACACATCACAAAGTATCCTATCTTGATACTTTCCAATAGTGAACTCAAACCACACTTGTTAATTAACCAAGATATTTTGGCCCTTACTCAACCAAGTTACCTTGTAAGGCCATACGTGAGGAATCTATACCAATTTAAGTTTTTGTACTGCCTTCTCTGAGATTACATTGTCAATAGATCTAGAGTGAATTATGACCCTACATAATTTACCAAGTATCTTACACTTGACTCTAAAAAGAGCCCTTATATGCTTGTGTTCATCCTTTGTAGGTGCTTTGATTATAATCCTCGTAAGTATGAGGTTCGCTCCCTTCTTTGAATCTAGACTAATCTCTGATTTTTTGGTCATTTCCTCTTCTTGTACATAGACAATCTTCTTCTCCTCTTGTGAAGTTGTTGGCTTATCTAGACATCTATAAGTAGGGTGACCTAACTGGAAACAATAGTAACACATCATTGTAGCAAATTTTGAGCTCCTTCCAAACCCACTTTATCTTCCTCTTCCACCATTGTGAAATCCTCTTGCTTTGTTATATCCTCCTCTTTTGTTAGATTCATGGTTTTGTTCACCACCCCTAGAGTCTCCTTGGATTCTATTTTCATTTCCTCTTCTACTCGAACCACCTCTATATCCTCCTCTATAGTTTCTACCTCTTCCTCTACCCCTTGAGTTAGAGTCTTGATTCTTTCTAAGTTTCTCTTCCACTTTTAGGGCCTTTTCAAAACAAATATGAATGGAGGTTAGAGTAAAGAGGCTGAGCTCTTCTTGTATATTCCACCTTAATGCTCTCTATCTCTTGTACCCTATAACTAAGAAAAAGCTTCTGGAACTCTTTAGTATAGGATGGAACATCTAGGTCCTTTTGTCTGAGATTTCTCCTTCTCTTATGTATCTGGTTATCATAGTCTAATGGAAGGTAGTTTTCTTTCACCTTAGCTACCATAGCTTTCCAATTTTCTATTGGCTTCTTCCCTTCTTTCTCTCTTTCTTCTTGAAAAAAATTCCACCAAGTCAATGCTTATCCTCTTAGCCTTGATTTGTCTATCTTAACCTTCTGTACTTCTGTGATTCCATCACATTCGAAATGGTTCTCCATACCTTCAATCTATTCCATAAGTATCTCTGCATCCATCTTTTCAGAGAATAATTTAATTCCTTGTAGGGCCTTTCCACTTAATGCCTTGAGGTCCTTGAGGAATGGTTCCTGAGTTAGAAGAGGGTCAGGCTCTGGGTTTATCTCCTCTTAAACTTGTTTGTTTCCTTTATCTTTATCTTCACTCATCTATTCTCTCATCTTACTAGATGTCTCTACAACCTATTCCAACTTCAAATTCATTTCTTCCATAGCTTCCTCAAGAAGCCTATTATTGTCTTTCTTCTCTGACAAGTCCCTTACCAATTCTGCATTGGTCACCATGGTGCTTTCTCCTATGGATTCACTCCTCTCTGACATACACTAACCAATTCCCAAGCCTTTCAATGGCTCTGATACCAATTTGATGGGAAGCTCACTTTCAAGAGAACTCTTTCTCCAATAAAGACCCCTCCTTGGGCCTCCTTAGGGTTCCTATCATGACCCTAACCACATGATAACTCTGTGATCCTCTAACTCCTTTAGAGATCTCCACCAAATTCAAACACTCCTTAAGTTCTTCTCCATCCCTCTATGCACCCAAAGGCTTATCTTGCTAATTTCTCTCCAAACTATCTTTTCCTATAGGGATAGACTTCTTGACCATCCCTAGGTCACTTTCAACTGATCTTGATCCATTTTGATAGATCTCTCAATTAGATTTCAAATGGGTCCTAATTTGCAAGGTTTTAGGCATTGTAGCCTTTTAGGCCTAATTATCCCTCCTACATACTGTAATCTTGGATTTTCTCATGAAACCCCTTAACAACCCTATGAATTATTTATGAATTATTTATATAACTATCCTAGGCTCTAGTATTTTCAAGTTTTTAGATTCCCAACCTGTCCGTACATAGGACTTTCAAGAAACCCCTACTTTTAAGGGTTTTGGGAACATGTAAACCAGACTATATTCTTGTCTTGATCTAGGTGATCTAATCAACTCCTCTGTTCACCTCCTTGCATCCAATTATCAATGACTCTCTCCCCTACATACTTCCACCATTTATTGGGTTCACCCAATCTATTTGGCAAGCTTCCTCGCTATTGTCTCATACAAGCTCCTAATCAGAATGCACTAGCACTCACCTAGGGCTTGGTGTTAAAAATGCTTCCCCTGCACAAAATGACTCGATGAGATATATATAAATTTTACATGGACTCCCCTACTTAAATACAAGAGTCCATAAATATTTGACCACGAGAATTCAAGTGGGATGCATACTTACACGACTGGCTCTAAACAAGACATCGAACCAGAAGAAAAGAAATAATTTACAAAAACTTAACTAGTAACACTAAAAAATCAAACCAACTCCACAAAAATCATCTACATGCAAATAAAAATGTCTCAATCCATTATTTTATCACTTTCAATCCATTAAACAGTTGGATCAAAGCTCTGTTACAAAATACAATCACAAATTCTCCTTCACAATGCTCAGTTTGTACACAATGACAACTAACTATCATATTATGGTTTAGTCCACCTTATATACCTTATTCCTACATTTCTAGACCCTCATGTTTGGATTTGGGCATCATTAAAGCCCTTTCCTATATTTTTGGAAATGTTGTCATGATAATTTTTCAAAATTGAAAAGTTTTCATGAGCAACTTTTACAACTTTTAGCATTTTATCAAACCACTATTCCTAATGACCCAAATTGACTTCAAATAATCATATAAGACCTTAAAACAATTAAAAACATAAAAATCCTAATTGACACTCCATTTTTGGATCTCAACCTAAGTTTGAGCATTGGGTTGACTTCCTAGGGACTTAAACACCTAGTTCATATTTGATCTTATCAACCACTAAACCCTAATCACTCCTAACTCTAAACACACACAAAACACACTTGGGACTTCATAATTAGTCCTTATTAACTATGGTGTTTGTCCAAACCAACCTAAAATAAAAAATCATTCAAATATATTTGCAAGACCTTAAGGTGCTCCTGCACCACTCAAAGAAGAGGCAGTGTGGATGGTTGAAGAAGCGATGAGGAAGCATGACACTTCCTTCGAAGAAATTATATCAAGAGGACTTGAGATCAATCCACCCTAGGTATATGGTGTAGGATCACCCCTTTAATGAGACATTGAGGTGAAAAGGCCTCCACGATGGTGCATTTTTTTTTAGGTGAAGGGTATGTGCAAGATCATGGTATGCCAAACAGATCCTTAAGTGGCAATGAAAATTCAGAAAATTAGGATTAGGAAGGTTCACATAAAATTTTGAACAAGTTATCAATATTATATCAAAAAACATAAGAAGATAATCTATAGAAAATTGAATTTACATTCTAAGATACTAGCACTTTTTGGAAAAAAAACTTATTCTATATGTTAAAAAATTCAAATTTCAATGCAATAGTATGAAAATTTTAGGAAAAAGATAAGAAGTAGGTGTATGTCTAACTAATTTAAACAAAATCAAATGACAATTTTTTTTAACAATATTCTATATATAATTTGTAGACTCATATCTGAATGCGACACATATTTTTTTTAAATTTTTTTCCAAGTAAATAATTAATTATGATTTTTCTACTACAACTTTTCCAGAATATACAAAATCTCGTGTCTGACAACCTTAACTTAGTAAAAAATTAGTCAAATTGAAAAAAATTAATTTTTTACTTTAGTAGGTAAATCATAGAATGTGAATCAATTTTCAGATTTCAAAAATGTTATACCATTTGAAATTTAACGTTATTTTTCAATCAGTCTATCAACCAGGGCTAAAAAGATAAGAAGTATGTGTATGTCTCACCGGCTTAAACACAATCAAATGATAATATTTTTTTACAAGATTCTAGATATAAGTAGTAGACTCATGTCCGTATGTGAAACATTTTTTGTAATTTTTTACCAAGTAAATAATTAATTATGATTTTTCTTCTAAAAATTTTCCAAAATATAAAATCTCTCATGTCTGATAACCTTAACTTAGTCTAAACTTCATCAAATTATTATTTTTTTCTTTTTTCCTTGTGGTAGGTGAAGCATATAATGTGACATATGTTGGGTATTTAAATTGTTTTTATACCATTTGAAATTTATAGTTATTTTCCAATCAGTCTACCAATCAGGACTTCTTTTCACATTGCCACTTTTTGGCATACCATGATCCCGCACACACCCTGAAGTTCCTATAGAGATCAAGGGATCCTAAAAATGTATTAAGTCTAAACTTGTAATTCCTAGTGGCTTAGGATGTGTTATAAATCCTATGGTAAAATATGGTCAGATGGACATGGTTTTTGTATAATTATGATGGAAGGGTTGATTTTATGTTGACATGTTCATACAATGTCAAATGCACCCTTGGTAGGTTCCTAGGATGATTAGGAAGTCAATTTACAAATGTTGTCATTAAACAATGGAAATGTTGTCAACAACAAAAGTTGCTAATTAAAACTTTTCAAAATATGGTTTCCCAACATTCATAACCAACCAAAATTAGTTTGAACTGAAAGGAATTGATATAAAATGGTTTCAAAAATCTAAGTCAACGTTGTTGACAAGAATTTGTATAAAGACATTTGAATTTCAATAAAGAAAATGATATTTTACCATTAAATTATTTTTGGTTTTTCATTGTGTACGGAGTTGTTAAAATTCCAATGAAAAAATGAAATTGATAGGAATTTGGAGAATCTAATTACCTTTCATTTGAATCTAGTTAGAGGTCCTATGGTGGAGTATTGAGAGAGAAATCATGTCACAGACACCTATAGGTCAAAAACTTGGCAAATATTGGGGTTTCAACTTTCTCTATCAATATCTTGAGATCTAACCATGGGAAAAATCTAGTTCTAGGTCATATTGGAGGTTGGAGAGTTTATTTTATGATTCATTTGGTTTCAGAGTGGGAGGTTGCAGTTTTGGAGAGATATGCATGAAACCTTAGCTAGGCATCCATATGCGACTCGCAGAGAAGCATAAACTGATTTCTTGCAAACCCCATAACTTTTCATCGGTATTGTTTCAAACACCAAAAATTGAGGATTGAAGCTATTTCATGTTCCCAAGGCATTCCAAGTGTTGGATTAGTGAAGACCAAGTTTTGAGGGGTACTTCCTTCTTTAGGTGCCCTAATTAGCCCTTCTAGGCCAAGGTGAGGGTTTAAAAGTTAGATGAAATTTCCAAGGTTTCAACACCTATCCTTTTCTGGAAAGTTCTGCACCAACTAGTAATTTTTGAATGTGCAATTACCTTTCTAGGTCCTTTGGTATATTTGGTGACAAAACTAGAAAAGGTGTCTAGAAAATGCTACTTGCAAACTAGTGTATTCTAGGTAATTTAGATGTTGAGAAAATTTTGAACCAAGGAGTCAGTTTGGTTGTGTTGTGGAATGTCAAAGAGATTATATTGGCATGTTTGAATGAATCTAAGACTAAGGAAGGGATTGGAGTACCATTGAGTTAGGAGGGTAGACCAAAGACACTTAGGGAATAGAGGAGAACCAATAGAAAGTGATGTGTATGATGAAGAGAAATTCTGAAAGGGGTTATGGGTGATTCAATATGACGAATTGGTGAGTTAGGAAGAAGATAATTAAAGGTGTGGAGCCCTGGTCTGAGATATCCCAAGACAAAAGGGATAGAATAATTGAGTTGATCAAGTAAGGACTTGAGTTGGTTCAAGTTAGTTAGGAGGTTGGGAGCTCTCTATCTCTCATGTATTATTCTTATAATATAAATATTAATAAATATAATACTATTATATAATAATAATAATATAGTACTAATTTATATTTAATACAATACTAATGTATATAATATAATTTAATACTAATATTATACAATACTAATATCAATATTTTATAAAATGAAATCTATATTATATACAACCTAAAAAACTAAAATAAAAATTGAAGATAATGTTGAAATTGGGCGGGATATATCGAATATCTAATATTATCGGATATGCATATTATTTCTGATATCTGACTAGGCTTGGTATTTTCCTTGGGTTTTGGATTTGCAATGCCAAATGTGGATGGTAAACGAAAAAAATGTGTTCACCATATTTCTTTTGATCTCCAGACTTTGACCATGTAGCTGACGACCTTTTTTCCTTTAAAAATTGATGAAACAAAAAGGGTTAAAGGCATTTTTAGCTTTCCATCAATATAATTGTTGTCAAATTTTGAGTCCAATAAGTAATTATTACTTATTTTCTAATAGAGTTACCTCTAAAGTGCTAATTGACACACTGAAAGAAATTGTTTAACCTTTTTTGTAATCTGAAACATGCATCACATTCTATGCTTCACAAGTACTAGAAGAAAAAAAAATTCAATTTTTTATGTTTAGAATTAGTTAAGGTGGTCAGACACGTGAGTTTTTAAATTATGAATAAGTTATAGTGAAAAATTCATAATTAATTATTTATTTGGGAAAAAATTACACAAAAATATGCATCACATCTGTGCATGAGTCTACTACTTATATATAGAATCTTGTGAAAGTATATTATCATTTAATTGTGATTAAGGTGGTCTCACATACAGGTACTTTTTATCTTTTTCCTAAATTTTTGTACTACTACATTGAAATCTAAAGTTTTCAACAATTAGATTAATTTTTTTAGAAAAGGGCTAGTAGTTTAAAAATTAAATTAAATTCCCTATAGATTCTGTTCTCACAACTTTTCAACTTAAGGTTGATAATATGTTCATATTTTTACGTCAAGTTGACTAACTTTGATTTTCTGATTTTTCATTGTCACTTAAGGCCATAACTTGGTATACCATGATCCTGCACATGCCTTCATATTCTCATCTTGATTCCAGTAATTGAAGATAAAACTTTTTTTATGAAAGTGGCAAGCTATGGTAAAAAAAATTTGGTGTCCTGAAGAAATCAAACACGGTTTGATTTTTTCAAATCATCATAGTAAAGGGGCAATGATAAGTTAACTTTTCTAGCAAGTGGGGTAAGATTTTGTACATAATTAAAGTAGATTCATTTTTAGTTGAGTTTTCTAGTCCATGAAGCTTATTTTTGGCTTTCTTTGTGTGGTCTATGTAAGCCAGACATTTTTTGATCTTGCTATGCCTACAAGAGGCATACATCCCCAGATGGAGCCATTGTTGGCACCTATAAATTATAAAGTAATTTGAGGTTGCCATATTTGAAATTTGCAAGGTAGGCAAATTGTAGGAACCAAATTGCATAATGATTGCATGTTCTCAATATTTGATCTACAGGAAGAGATAAATGTTTTATTTAAAGGCTATGTTCAAATTTTCAAGCAACTGTAATTGGCGTGAGTAATGCCAGTATTCACCATCGTTGCGAGAAGGGTAAGGGTTTTTCAGTTGGGTTTATCCCACATTTATTTTTTTGGGTATTTAATTGTTGTTTTCATAAATAAAATTGATGCACACATAAGAATTGACCAAAAGGAAGGCGCCTTTTGGTAGGAGTCGCGCGTGCATGTGGAAGATAAATGAGCTGAATTGAAAATATTTTTTGGGCCCGAGGTGAGTGAGTGGTGACATGGTAGATGAAACATTGAACCAAAATGCACCAAATGGTAGGAGTAAATAAGGTAGGTCAATGAGTGAGCCTCCATGTGGCATGATTCTATGAAGTCATAAGATAATAAACTGGTTAAAAAATAGATCGGCAAGTTGGGGAGTAGCAGCTAGTCTCCAGGTCAAGGAGATCTAGTGGTAACTGTAAATTATGAAGGAATTTGACATTCCCATATTTGAAGTTTATCAATGCAGGTAGGTTGTAGGAACTATATTTCATAAGGATTGCATGTTCTCAATACTTGATTTGCAGGAACAGATAAATGTTTTGTTCAAAGGCTAAGTTTGGATTTAGAAAAAATATAATTGGCATGTGTAATTCTAGTCTTCACCATTGTTGTAAGAAAGGTAAGGGTTTATTAGTTGGGCTTATCCCACATTTTTTTTGTGTCGGGGAATTACTTGTAGTTTTTATACAATGACACACACACATAAGAAGTGCAAAAGAGGCAAACACCTTTTGGTAGGAGTCTCGCATGCGTTTGGCAGACAACTGAGCTGACTTGCAAATATTTTGTGGTTATGAGGTGATTGAACCATGACATGGGAGATGAAGCATAAAAATATAATATGGCACATGGCAAGAGTAAAAAAGCTGGGTCAATGAGTGGTCCTACATATGGCATAATTCTTTGACCTCACAAGGTAATCAAGTGGTTAGAAAATCAACCAGTGATTTGGTCAGTGGCATCTAGTCTCTAGGTCAGGGAGGTCTAAGGTGATTCAAAAATAGGTGTCACAAGATAGCGAGTAAGTTCTCTCAAGGTTGCGGTGATTAGGGCTCATAACATGAAATGTCTACGAGTTGACAAGTGGAAGTTAGCTGCTAGCTCACATTGGTTATGGATCATAGCATGAGATACTGGCAATATGGAGAGGGTGGCTAGTTTCCAGGTGATGGGTTGTGTGGGTGGTTAAGAGGAAAGGCCACAAGCTCAAGAGTGGTGTTGTTGCAAGGTCGCTAAGGTCAAGGAGGTTAAGAGTTTCAGGTTGCAAGTTGGCAACTAATAACTTAATGGTCACGAAGTCGCTAATATTTGCAGCAACCAGTAATCATGTTAGAGAGTTAGTGAATGGCTTCCATGTGGAGGATCTAAGGACTACCTTGTCATTGGCTTGCATGATGAAAAAAAATATTTTTCTCAAGCTAGAGAGTTTGCAAGATGTTTCCAGGTCGCTAGAATGGGAGATCAATAGTGGTCATGAGCTCGTGACATAAGATGGAATATTCTACCAAGGTTGGGGAATTTATGAGAATTTCCCACATGTTGTTGTGTTCTATCGAACAACTTTTGTAATTGAAGGTGCTTTTCCCTTAGTTGTTTGATAGAGAAATTTACTCGATGCGAGTGATTGGTGAGTCCCAGATGGTTGTCTACCTTTCAAGTAACTTGAAGCCTCATATCTAGCTGGCAGAGTTAGTCGATGTAGCTATTTTATCGAATGCACTAGATAAGTGGGTCCCAGTGGCTGATTTATATTATTTTTGAATAAATTTGGCCCTTGAGTTATAAGCAAAGTCTTGTTTGAAGGTTTTTTTTATTTGACATATAGGGTTCATAAGGTGTTTCCACATTGCAAAGAGTTAGGGTTGTCTCTAACTCACGACAGTTAAAGGACTTAACATTTTTAGCCAAACATTTACAACTGAACTGCTAATGGGTTGTATCCTGGTCGTAAGATATTTTAGGGAACCATCATTTGGGTCAAGAGCTAGAGTGACTAGGAACCATGTGTCCAATTTTTTTTCGTGACCGTTCCAAGGAAGAAATGGGATGTTTCAATGGGTCTGGAGCTTACGAGTGTTTGAAGGGTCAAAGACAAGTGGCAAGAGATGATTGGATGGATTTTCCAAGTAGAGGTCCACTATTTTTCAATGAGCACTAGGTAATTAAAACCAAATACAAATAATTTTATTTGACCAAGATTAGATAGAGATAGAGTCAAATGCATATCAGATTTTTGAGTGGGATCAAATAGTTTTGATGACATGTTAATAGCCTGAGTGAGGTACATAGGAAAGAGTTTAAATTACATATCAAAGATTGATTTCTCTGTTTCTACAAATATATTGCGACCCTAGTTGTCTTTCTGTCAGCTCTCTTCAATTAGTTAGTTGGTTGTGATATTCCTAGGTTTTTGTTGTTGAATAGTAAGTTTTTTTCCCTAAAGTTGTCGTTAGCTTGTTGCAATCCTTGTTCTATAAAAATATTTTCAAGATCACTTAGGAAGAGTTTCGGTCTAATTTTTGGAATAGAGTTCCAATCTTTATAGGGTTCCACTAGTAAGATCAGTTGAGAATGAGCAGCATTGTAATTTTTTTACATAGAGAAATATAGATAAATTCTTGTTAAGTCTTTTGCAATTTTTGAGTCTATAAGATATATTGATATTGTATAGAAGAGATAGGAGAGGGTTCTATTGAAATATATTTATAATTTAGATCTCTCCAGTGTGCAAAATTAGTCACGTTTTAAATGGAATAAATAAAGGGTTATTCTCATTTAGTGTCTTGGTGAGATATATGTGGTTCTCTTTCATGCTTTGATCCAAGAAGCCAATTAAATGCTTGATAGAAGTTGCATATTCGTTGGGGTTGTGCAAGGACTCTAATAAGTAGACTGGGTTAGGATTATTGTTAAAGAATATTGGAAGGCAATATTCTTAAATCATGTGCTATAAATGAATCTGTCTTATAGGATAGTAATATTTTTTATGGCTCAAATGCCTAATGGGACAAGGCACTGAGCCTAGCTATTGTCAATTTTACAAGTTTTTTTTTTAGAATCATGTTGTTTCTTGTTGCAACCAAATGATTCAAACAAAAAATGTATTTAATTTTTAGTATGTTTTTGCTATTGCCTTGCCCCAATCCAATGCTCTATGCAAGGTTAATGGTCAATGGATAGTTAGCCATTATATAGTATCTCCCTATTATGTTGAGACCTTACATGGTATTGATTCTTAATTAGTGCCAATTATGGGTTTGGTGTGTGCATTTGAAGGTATTAAGGGAAACCCCCCTTGGTTTTACAAAACCTAAAGTGTAGAGGGATAGTTCAATATCCCTATTAGTTGGATGAGTTCTCTTAGGAAGTATAAAAATTAGAGTTGGCTTCTCTATAGAATTTGGTGAAGAGTGTAAGAGTAGCCTTAGTAGCATAAACCATTTTTAATAACCAACAAGTTCATAATGAGCTCATGATAACACTGCTAGAGAAATGACATTCAGATATATCCAGCTTACATTTATCGACAAGAGAGGCCATAGTAACCCTACTCGATGTGTAGCATATATATAGGGTACCCATTAGGGGAATGATCCATGAGTACATGCTAGAGGGATTAGAGCCATAAATGGAGACTTTCATCCTTGACATGGGATGAGACGTGGATGCCATGGAGATAGGCGATGAGGAGGAGACTACCATAGTTAGCTATGTACCTTGAAAGACTATTCAGGTGATGGATTTATCAAGACCTAGGGGACAAAATTCTCACATGGATGGGAAAAATTTATTAGCATGATGCTAGATGATGAGGGTGTCATGTACTCCTAGGGGTATACTATACTAGGAATTCTCTACCATGATCTACACATGTGTGAATACCAGACATGAAGGAGCTTGGGATTGTGGGTGACTCTACTACTTATCTAGGCCTAAGAGCACATAGTGGTTATCAAACCAATTAAGACATAGGAGCATCATTACTTCTCTGAGTCATATGCATGTAGGTATAGACCTCCTAACTGATATGGATCAGTCATAGGTGTTAGGTACTCGTGGAGGCTACTAGATGACATACATGTGTTCCATTGGACACCTTATAGAGTTTGTGGGCCCTGGAGGCTTTGGGATGAGGAACACGATAGAGATGATAGGATCTTGGACATGTAATACCTTGGGTAAATCTAGATTAATTGTTGTCTTATCAAAATGATAGTGTACATCATGGAGAGATACATACCATCGAGGGTGAGGAGACAGTTTGACATAGTGCAGTGTCATGTATTAGATGGATTCTCACACCCGCATGTTACATGTAAGCTAGAATCATGGGGGATTAGAGAAGAATTGAGCTTATCCATATCATCATAGAGAGGGATGTCTAAAATTCCCATGATACTTGGAAATGATCAAGTACAGGATGTAGGGGTTATGCCATAGTATGCACAGTGGTGGTAAACCCATAGACCAGTTCTGCTCTCAGACCTAGCACAGGTGAGGGAAGATGAGAAGGAAGGTCCAGAGGAGGATGTTGTCAGTGGGGATGGAGGAGGGGATGACAAAGGAGGATATGGAGGATAGGAGGAGATGGATGAGGGGGAGGATCTGGTTTTTAGAGATCCCAACTGAGGAGGGTGCTAATAGGTAGGGAGAGAGTGCATGCACCATAGACATAGGTACAAGTATATACACAAGAAGTACCAATACTACTAGCAAGACCATAGGTATAGGCACTTGGAACATGGTCACCACAAGGGCATGGGGTTCCATTATAGGCACCACTAATACAGGTGCCAGGAGCTTTTGTCACACATGATGCCCATGATGTTGTATAGGGAGACCTATAAAGGGTTAGGTTAGAGCTAGAGATAGAGAGGGGTGATCATGCCACCACTCAGGTTGAGAGATAAAGTCTCTAGATCGAGGTTTGTAGTATACAAGTCTCCTTGATAGAGAGAGGGCATATACTAAGAGTGAATAAACAACACTAGATGCTCTATAGAGGATGGTGGATGTAGGAGACTTTGATGTGTTGATGATTCTATCTGGAGGGATGTAGAGAAAGAATATAGGATGAGATAGGAGATGGAGGATCTGCGCCAATAGTTAGAGGCCATGACCATAGATTGGTATATCAAGAAGAGGAGAGCAGATACATCCAGGTCTGAGCAAGAGATTGCTCGATAGGAAGCTACTTTCCAAAGAGTAGGATAGATCATGTCTAATGTGATAACCATGTAGAGAAATGTAGGGAGAGTAGGAAGGGAGGCCAATTAATAAATGGCCTTATACCACAAGACAGTGCCAGAGGGAAAGAGACAACCTCCCTATTCTAAGATTTCCATCTCCAACACCATAGGGGAAATATCACAGGGATCAATGGGAATGATACCACATAGGGAATCCCTACATGATGAGGGTGGAGAGGGAGGACCATCCCAACAAGTCCCATGAGAGCCCATGAGCGATATTGATACACATATTTTTTTTGATTTTGACATATATGAGATGAGATGTACAATGAAACCTAGGT
Source organism: Thuja plicata (assembly GCA_018584345.1). NCBI lineage: Eukaryota > Viridiplantae > Streptophyta > Pinopsida > Cupressales > Cupressaceae > Thuja > Thuja plicata. Next base: position 794,639 of record MU227187.1, on the reverse strand, counting down.
GCATTCATATATGATGATTTATATTTATGGTGTACCATTTGATTGGACGATTCATTGTACTTTTAATGGACTATGATAGACTTGTTATTATATAATGATCTATATGATGATGTAGTTAATTATATGTGAGGTTTTATGGATGCATGACGTTACTAACCCTTGTGATGTAAGATGTGTGTGATATGTGATTTATAGTACTTGATATTATTATAATGAATTCTAATATTTGTGATGTAGAATAGCGTGGAGTATGTATATAAGAATTGAACAATATAGATATGATTATGAT
>MU227187.1:763871-786545 GCA_018584345.1 Thuja plicata | reverse complement strand
CTTCTTCTTCTTCTTCTTCCTCTTCTTCTTCTTCCTCTTCTTCCTCTTCCTCTTCTTCCTCTTCCTCCTCTTCCTCTTCCTCCTCTTCCTCCTCTTCCTCTTCTTCCTCTTCTTCCTCTTCTTCTTCTTCTTCTTCTTCCTCTTCTTCCTCTTCTTCTTCTTCTTCTTCTTCTTCTTCCTCTTCTTCTTCTTCTTCTTCTTCTTCTTCCTCTTCTTCTTCTTCTTCCTCTTCTTCTTCTTCTTCTTCTTCTTCTTCTTCTTCTTCTTCTTCTTCTTCTTCTTCTTCTTCTTCTTCTTCTTCTTCTTCTTCTTCTTCTTAGGTTAGCGATACGTAATAGAAATGAAGGTGGTGGAGTAGGAGCTTTTGAAGAAGGCAGAGGAGTGGGAGTAAGAGTTGGAAGAGATGGTGGCAGAGTAGGACTAGGAATGGGAAGAAATGGTGGTGGAGTAGGAGTAGGCTTTGGAAGAGATGGTGGAGGAGTAGGAGTAGGAACGGGAAGAGATGGTGGAGGATTAGGAGTAGGAAATAGAAGAGATAGTGGTGGAGTAGGTGTAGGGGTTGGAAGAGATGATGGAGGAGTAGGAGCTACATCTCTTTCTAGTGACTTATCTAGACTACTGTGGGATGTTTGATCCTCAAATGATGTAGGTACACCTTGGGTCCCTACTGCTTTCCTTGTACTTGCATCCTTTATTGGGAGTGGCACATATGATGTGGGATTTTTGAACTATGTTGGAGGTGGAGTAAGGATAACTTGTGGGATCACTGGTACCTTCCCTCCTACACTATCCTCTATTTTTGGATGGGGGGAATCTTGATCTTGGTCTCCAAATCCTTTGAGTCCCTTAAAGTTAGACATGAGGAGCTCATCTAAACTGAGGAAATCAAGAGGATTGTCCTATTCCCCTTGTCTTTATTGTTGGATGATACCAGTTTTGGGTACTGATCATGCTGTTGATATTCATTTTTTGTCACTAATGTTAACAAATATTTTTGTGGAGAGGATAGACTGGTTAATTGACAAATTAGAAGTGTACATACATTGTATAGATGATTCAAAATGATCAAATTTGGATATATGCAGAAGAATGTTCATTGACCTTATTTCTATGGTCACTTTGCTTTATGTTGCATATTGCAGATGTTACAGTTGATTTGGTTAAGACTGGTTTCTGGACTGTAACTGCGATACTAAATAGAGCAGGTGTATGTGTTTGAGGTATATATTTTTGGCGAAGATATTTTAGAGGAAGTGAGCTTACTGGTGGATATCTGACATATATTAGAATAATGGGTTGAGTTTGATTATTGTTTGATGACTGGTGACATCAAATGTGGGGTGTATTCTAAAGAAGACCTATTCGGTGGCTAACTTCAGCCATGTAGCCTATAAAATGAATTGTGAGCGTGGATTGCGGATTTGAAAGTATAAGTGATGGATTATATTTTATGTTCACTTGTTATAGGTACTATATGTATATTAGAAAGGGGTTATATAATTATTTGTATATTGGAAAGCCTTAATTGGCCAACCTAATTAATTATTTGTATATAAGGAAATCTTAATTGGCTAACCTAATGAATTATTGTAAGACGATATAAATGAGTGATCTTTTGTTTCAAAGAAATGTGACAGAGATTGAAAATAAAAAGAAGTAAAAGTTGCGAGGCTTTTTTGACTAGTGGATGTAGAGAAGATTTTATGAGAAGAGCAATTCATTAGAACTGACCAAGAAAAGATAGTTGCTATTAGATAGTTCACTAGATTGTGTATTTTTCATACACTTGTTCGGATTGTGAATCCTTGAGGGTGGATTTAACCTTCTTTGGTCAGTGTGGCTAGGTAGTGAGCCTACTATTTCTCTTGACTCCTAACTGGGTCTGTCTCCTAATAGGGACTATGTACTGTAATGTTGTAACAAGCTCCTAATAGGGCTAAATATTTTAATAGGGATATTATACTCTTAGTACATTATTTTTTGGTGCTAATTCCCACTGGGGTTTTACCTTTAATAGGGTTTCCTCAACAAAAATTATTGTGTTATGGTGTTGGAATTTACTATGTTATCATTTACATTTGATTATTTAGTTTATAAAGTTTAAAGTTTAATAATCTATATTAAAACTGATTCACCCCCCCTCTCAATTGTCTTATGGACTGTTATTCTTAACAATTGGTATCAGAGCTTGTGGTCCTTAGAGATAAATTTTAACATCTTAAGGTGATCCCAAAGATGACTTACTACAGGAAGGATAGTCTGAAGTTTGATCCTGAAAACTTTGACAGTTGGAAGAACAAGATGAGAATACATTTTCTATGTCTGGGAATTGATTACTCGATGATCTCAAAGAAGAATGAAAATATAGCGACTAGGGATGAATTAGAGAAGACTAATTAAAATAAAAAGAATTTATTTTCATGTAATATGGTTGCACGGGAATATTTGCTCATTTCTCTTTCAAAAGGATAATTCACTGAAGTAAAAGACTTGCATTCTGCACATGAGATTTGGACAAGATTGGAAGCACTGTATGAAGGAGATAAGTTTACAAAGAAGGATAAGTTCCAAAACTAGAAGAAAAAAATGGAATCATTGAAGTTGAGAGAAGATGAGAACATTAGGGCATATGGATAGAAAATTACTGAAGTGGTTACTAGTATTAGAAACTCTGGAGGTAATTACAGTGAGGAAGAATTGATTGCAAAGATACTCAGATCTTTGACACCTGCATATAGAACCAAAGTACAAGCTATAGAGAATATTATACCTTTGACACTGAACTTCACCAGAGAGATTTTTATTGGAAAGATAACTACATTTGAGGGTGTATAATTTGGAGACACTTTACCTAAAGTTGAGTCAGCATTCAAGGTAACTGTGCACAAGAACAAAAAGACCATATCTCGAAATGCAAGCACCAGTAGTAATGACCTAAGGGAAGAAATTAGAGCCTATGATGATGAATGGGAACAAATACATGAAGAAGAAAGGAAGCTAGATGAAATTGTGGCATTGATTTCTAGAAGAGAAAAGAGAGGTAAGGGAAAATTTGAAGGAAAATTATCGTAGAAATGTTTTTCATGTAACAAGATTGCTCATTTTGCATCTAGATGTCCTACAAGAGTTCCAAAGCATAAACCTAAGTTTTTCAAGTCTAAGTATTCAAAAGACAAGGAATGTTTTAATGATAGTGAGGGTATATTAGATGATGATGATGGTGACTATGATGAAATTGGATTTATTGTGATTAAGGATGATGAACCTATGCATGAAGAAAAATCCTTAGTATCCCGTGTTGAAAAGAAATATGAATGGGTTATAGATAGTGGTTGTTTAGATCATATTAATGGAGATAAAATAAGTTTGTGAATTGAAAAGACATGACAGTGGTGTTGTCAGATTTGGTGACAATACTCGTAAGCTTATTATTGGAGTTGGATCTATTTATTTAGATGGAAAGACTAACACTGATAATTTATTACTTGTTGATAGACTTAAGCATAATCTATTGAGTGTTGGACAATTAGTGGACTAGGGTTATCAATTAAAATTCATTGATGGGAAATGCTCTATCAAAAGTAAAGCATGAGACTTGATCAAATATTGTACTAAATCTAGAGGTAATGTATTTGAATTGAACACATCTGAAGCTTCTTGTTTTATTGCGAAGGTTGATGATAGTTGGTTATGGCACAAAAGATTTTTTCATGTTAACTTTGATAACATTGTGAAGGTGAGTATGACAAAAGCGGTAAGAGATATACCTAAAATTGTGAAGCCATCTAACACTATGTGTAGAGAGTGTGTTATAGGGAAGTAGACTATAGGCACTTTTAAAAGTAAAGCTTTTTCAACAAAAGGGAAGTTGGATCTGGTGCATACATATCTATGTGGTCCTACAAGAACAAGATCTTGCTATGGTGAAAGGTACTTTATACTATTTGTTGATGACCTTTCTAGAATTATGTGGGTTACATACTTGAGAGATAAATCTAAAGCATTTGACAAATTCAAGTTATTCAAAGTGAAAGTTGAGAATGAATATGGTTTGAAGATAAAATGTTTGAGATTAGATAGAGGTGGAGAGTTTACATTAGACTTATTCAATTAATACTATGAAGAGAATGGAATATACAGATAGACATTGGCAGCTAGAACTCAACAACGAAATGGGATAGTAGAGTGGAGAAAAAAAACTACATTAGATGATGGAAGTAATATGTTGTTGGAAGGAAATGTGTCACATGTTCACTGGAGAGAAGTAGTTGCCACTGCTGTCTACAGCCGGAACAAAATTTAGATCAAAGAAGGTACAAGTAAGACTCCTTATCAATTATGGTTTGATCATACACTTACTATAAAATATTTTAGAATATTTGGAAGTAAATTTTATATCAAGAGAGATGATGAGATAGGAAATTTTGATGCTAGAAGTGACAAAGGAATGTTTCTTGGTTATTCCACCAAGAGTAAAGCATATAAATGTTTCAATCTGAGATTGAGAAAGTTGATTGAAAGCGCCAATGTGAGGATAGATGAAAATTTTCAGAGTCAGGAAAGGATATATGACTATGGTCAGATTACAAAAATGAAAGAGGTTACTACTGAACCTAAAGAACCTTTGATGATTGACAATGATATTGAAGATGAACAGACTAAGGATACTGGGACACTGAAGACACCAAGGAATGTTAAGAAGAACCATCCTAAAGATCAAATTATTGGTGATGCAAGTAAAGGTATGATAACTAGATCTAGAGATAGAGATGAAATGTGTTTGATTTCTCAAGTTGAACCAAAGACTACTAATGAAGCATATAGAGATGAATCTTCGACTAAAGCTATCGAAGAAGAAATTGAACAGATAAAGAAAAACAATACATGGGAATTGGTTCCAAGACCTAAGAACAAAAATGTCATTGGCACTAAATGGGGTTTCAAAAATAATATGGATGAGGAAGGAACAATGGTAAGAAACAAGGCTAGACTAGTATGTAAAGGATATTCACAACAAGAAGGCATAGATAATGAAGAAACATTTTCTCATGTTGCTAGATTGCAAGCTATGAGGTTATTCTTTCTTATGCCGCACATAAAGACGTTAAGGTTTATTAGATGGATGGGAAGTCAACATTCTTTAATGGTGGTCTAGAAGAAGTTTACATTGAGAAACCTAATGGTTTTCCTTTGACAGATGATGAAAACATGCTTTACAGAGTGAAGAAGGAACTATATGGACTGAAACAGGCACCAAGAGCATGGTATGAAAGACTAGAGAAATATATACTTTGTCTTGGTTTCAGAAAAGGTAATGCAGATAGTAATTTATATTTGAGAACTAATGAAGATAGAATCTTAATTATAGAAGTTTTTGTTGATGATATCATTTTTGGAGGCAATGATAAGATGAGTAATAAGTTTGCTAAAGAAATGGAAAATGAATTTGAGATGTCAATGATTGGTGAGATGAAATTTTTTCTTGGTTTGCAAATTAATTAGAGTAAGAATGGAATTTTTATATCTCAGACCAAGTATCTTAAGGAAATGTTGAAAAAGTTTGGAATGGAATATTGTAAACCTGTTGGGACACCTATGGTGACTAGACACAAACTGACTAATAGTGATGAGACTCAAAGTGTTGTTCAGAAAAATTATAGATTGATGATTGGAGGTCTACAATATTTAACTCACACTAGACTAGATATTACCAATGCAGTTGGAATTGTCACTAGATATCAGGCAGATCCTAAGGAGACACATCTTTCTGCCATAAAAAGAATTTTTAGATATTTGAAAGGGACAATAGAATATGGATTGTGGTATGAAAAATCAGAAGATTTTACTTTGCAAGCTTATACTAATGCTAATTGGGTAGGTAATGTGGATGAAAAAAAGAGTACAAGTGGTGGTGCATTTTTTCTTGGGAAAATAATGGTTTCTTGGTTGAGCAAGAAGTAGAACTGTATTGCTCAATATACTGCTGAGTCAGAATATGTTGCTACGACAATAAACTGTACACAAGTTGTTTGGATGAATCAAATGCTAAAGGAAAAAGTAATAATTTTTGAAGAACCAGTGTTTATCCATTTTTATAACACTAAAACAATGAATATGTTGAAGAATCATGTAATCCATTCAAAGACTAAACATATTTCTATTAAGTATCATTTCTTGAGGGAGAAGGTAGAAGATAAAGATATTAAATTGGAGTACATTAGCACAAAGGAATAGATAGAGGATATATTTACTAAACCTTTATCAAAAGATGTAGTTGAATATCTGAGAAGCATGCTTGGGGTGATGGTCACTCCCAGTGGAAATTAATTGATGCACATATGCATTAGTCCAGTGGATCTCAGAGCTATATCATTCTCTGGACTTGATGTATGGATCTACTCCTCAGGGGGAGTGATCGTTGGAGAATACTATGGAGTACATTTGGTGATCTTGCACCTAGTTGATGGACATGAAGATTTGAAAAAGAAACACCTTACATAAGACTACATATGATTTATGAAGCCCTTTTCCATTGCTTCCAAAGGGAGAAGGAATCTATCTGAAAAAACCATAATATTTTGGGAGATTTGTGTTGAGGATATTGAGAAGATTGTATTGAGAGAGAGTACTTTTGGGTTGATTTATATGGATTTTCCCATATGTTTCCATCAATGCCAAAGGGGGATATTGTTTGATGCTATCTTTTTTGGGTACTGATCATGTTGTTGATATTCATGTTTTGTCACTGATGTCAACATATATTTCTCTAGAGAGGATAGACTGGTTACTTGACTGGAAGAAGTGTAAAGACACTGTACGGATGATTCAGAATAATCAAAGTTGGATATATGAAGAAGAATGTGTTTTGACCTTATTCCTAAGTTCTCTTGACTTTATGTTGCATATTGCAAATGTTACAGTTGATTTGGTGAAGACAAGTTTCTGGACTGTAACTGTGATACTGAACATAGCAGTCTCTGTGTTTTTGGTATATCTTTGTGGCAAAGATATTTGAGAGGAAGTTAGCTTACTAGTGGAAAGCTAACATATATTGGAAAAATGGGTTGATTTTGATTATTGTTTGATGACTGGTGACATTAGCTACGGCGTGTATTCTGAAGAAGACCTATTTGGTGGCCGACTTTAGACATGTAGAATGTAAAATGAATTGTGAGCATGGATTGTGGATTTTAAAGTATCACTAATGGATTATATTTGATTTTTACTTGTTAGAGGTATCGTATGTATCTTAGCAAGGGGTTATATAATTATTTGTATACTGGAAAACCTTAATTGGCCGACCTGATTAATTATTTGTATATTAGGAAAGCTTAATTGACCGACTTAATGAATTATTGTAAGAGGATATATATGAGTGATATTTTATTTTGAAAAGATGTGATAGAGATTGACAAGAAAAAGAAGTAAAAGCTGTGAGGCTTGTTTGATTGCTGGATGTAGAGCAGAGTTTAAGAGAAGAGTACTTCATGTTAGAGATTTAATTTTGGCAGCTAGTTGATTGTATGTTTGTCATTGATGACAACATATAATATACAGAAGTGTTCTATATGTACTTATCAGAATGATGGTATCAAGCCTTGTGTGGTTATATTCATGTTGTACACATGTTTTTTTATGTTTTTTTCTTACATGCAGACTCAGATATGAAGTTTTAGTTATGTTGTGTAATTCTGTTATGTGGCAGTTATAGTTTCTGGAGTTTGTCTATACAAAGCCGATGTATTGCATTGGTTCTTGAGTTGCACCTATCTTTGGGATATGCGTGTGTATATTCATCATCAGTTATGAGTTTATGATAGTTATCTAAAGGTGCCAAATGTGTTTCAAGAAGATTGCATAGTTAGACTTAATTTGGTGAGGCCGACTTAGTGAAGAATCGTGTCTATTCAATTTATATTTGCACGGTTTTAATTATGCTTATGTGATTAGTAAAGCCAATAAGGATGTTATGAAGAGTTTTCTAATAGGTCCCATGATCTCATACTTTGAGGAATATACTTATAGAAAGCCATTTGTGATACGCTAAGTGTGAATGATAAGAAAAGATGTAGGAAAGTGTAGAGTAGAATACTAGTTGAGTTTCATTCATCAAGGATCTATGTGAAGAAGAAAGTGAAAGATTACAATACACTAGAAATGATCAAGATAGCAGGTCTACTCTACATTTCATCATTAGATATAGTGCATATCTATTCTATAGAAGGTTGTATCCTTCACCATTGAAGTAGTGAGCTTTTTGGACAGTGAGTCCACCACCCCTAATAAGGTTATTTATAAAAGACTCCTAACAGGGTTTGACCCTTAACCAGGTCACTATACTTATTGCATTGTAAAGTACAAATCCTAACAGGGTTGAAATATCTTGTAACAGTGATTACTATAAACAAGTATAGTTCATTGTGGGTACTAATTCCCACCAAGGGTTTTTACCATTTGGTTTCCCTATAAACAAATTATGGTGTTGTCTATTTGTGTTATCTGAATGTGCATTTACCTTATTGTATTATGAAGTTAATAAGAGCAAAGAACTAAATTAGCTAATAATTGGTTCAACCTCCCCTCTTAGTTATCCTTGGGACTATTCTAACAACTGGTATCAGAGCCAAGTGCCTTGAAGAAGAAGCCTAATAGCTTAAGGTAGATCAGATGTCTTACTTCATAAAATAGAGCCCTAAGTTCAATGGAGTAAGTTATCTGGATTGGTAAAACAAAATGATAACACATCTACAGTGTGTTGGTTTTGATATCTTTGAGATAGACACACAAGAAGTTGTTATTCGCTCTTTAAAAGATCTATCAAGAAATGATGCTACTAGTAAATAGAAGGATACATTCATAGTGCAATTTCCAAAGAAGCCCTTATAAGTGTATTATCTGATAGTGAATTTTCTGAGATCAAGAAATTAGACAAGGCATACATAATATGGAAGTATTTAGAAGACATGTTTGAAGGAGATGTTCAAGCAAAGAATGCATGCAAGAAGATATGGAAAAAGAAATACAATAGTCTTGAGATGTTACCTAAAGAGAACATTAGAGCCTACAATAAAAGGATAAATGAAGCAGTCTATGGAATCAGAAACAATGGTGGAGAAATATCAGAAGAAGATATAATGGATAATTTGTTGACTAATTTAACATTAGACTATGAGAACACGATCAGTATTCTAGAGGAAACCATGCAATTTTCACAAGACTTCAAGAGAGAGACTTTGATCAGTAAAATCTCTGCATTTGAGTTATCAAGATTGAATACTGAACCAAAAGGTGAAACATCTTTCAAAGCTTCAGTTCATGGAAAGAAATCTCACATCTCTAGAAATAATGAAAAAGAAGAAGTTGATGAAGAAATAGAAGAAATCATAGCCATGATTGCCAAAAGAGAAAAGAAAGGAAAATGGAAATATGAAGGAAAACTTCAATTCAAATGTTTTTCATGCAACAAGATTGGTCACTTTGCATCTAAGTGTCCTACAAGAGTAAAGAAATTCAGATCTGACTATAAACATAAATACATGAAGGAATGCTATCATGCTGAAGAAGGTGTAACTGATAAAGATTCAGGAGAAGATGAAATTGGATTCATTTCCCTCAAAGACATTGAAAAATTGGTTGAGTTAATGGACATTGAAGATGAAAAGGAAATACAGGAGTTATCCCTAATTTCCAAAGCAAACATCAGAACTGATTGGATCATTGTCAGCAGATGCTCTCACCTTATGACAAGTGATAAAGATAGATTTGTTCATCTAGACAAGTACAAAGGTGGTATGGTTAGATTTGGAGATAACACTCCTAAACCTATCATAGGTAGAAGATCCATCACCCTATATGGAAAGAACAAGATAGATGATGTTTTTTATGTTGATGGATTACATCACAATTTACTAAGTGTTGGACAGCTTCTTGACAAAGGTTATCATTTGGAATTTAAAGACAACAAATGAATTATTGGCAACAAAGAAGGAGACATGATTGCATCAGGCTCCAAAACCAAAGGTAATATTTTCTAGCTCAATTCTGATGTAAGTTGTTTTGTTGCAAAAGTGGATGATAGTTAGGTATGGCACAAGAGACTTTGTCATATCAATTTTGATAATATAGTAAAGATAAGCAATGCCAAGGCAGTTAGAGATATTCCAAGTATTGTAAGACCAGCTAACACAATATGTAGGGAATGTGTTATGGGAAAGCATGTAAGGATTTCTTTCAGAAGCAAGTAGAACTCAGCTGAAAACAAGTTACACCTAGTGCATACAGATTTATGTGGTCCTACTCAATCCAGGTCATATTACGGAGGAAGATATTTCATTTTGTTTGTTGATGATTTTTCAAGAATGATGTGGGTTTCATTCTTAAAGGAGAAGTCTGAAGCTTTTGAGAAGTTCAAAATATTCAAAGCCAAAGTGGAGAATGAATCTGGATTAAAACTAAAGTGTCTGAGATCAGATAGAGGAGGAGAATTCACCTCTGACCAGTTTTATGACTATTGTTGAGAACATGGAATTAAAAGAGAGTTGAGTGCACCCAAAACCCCACAGCAGAATGGGATAACAGAAAGAAGGAACATGATCATACTTGATACAGTGCGCACTATGATGATCGAAGGAAAAGTTGCACACACCTATTGGAGAGATGTAGTTAAAACAACAGTCTACACTATCAATAGAACTCAACTAAGACCAGGCATGGATAAAACACCTTATGAACTTTGGTTTGGTAATGTACCTACAGTAAAATACTTTCAAATATTTGGCAGCAAGTGGTACATCAAGAAAGATGATGGTGTAGGTAATTTTGATGCTAGAAGTGATGAAGGTATTTTCCTTGGTTACTCCACTAAAGGCAAAGTATAGAGATGTTTTAACTTGAGATTAAAGAAGATAATTGAAAGTACTCATGTAAATATTGATGAAAATTTCATGGTTCAAGAAAGGTATTATGAATATGCACCTATGATTGAGGATGAACCCAGGCCCAACAGTAAAGACGCTATTATTGAAGAAATGTTTGATTTCATTGATGTTTCATGTAATGAACCTGAATCAAGCACAGAAGTATCATAGATTAAGGATGAGGATGTTACACCTAAAGTTTCAAAATTCACATCTAAATATCATTCAAAGGAGGATATCATTGGAGATCAGAGCAGCAATGTGTTGACTAGATCAAAAGCAAAAAGGTTAACAGAGGATGAAGAGGTATGTTTACTTTCATAGATCGAACCTTTAAATGTTGAAGATGCTTGTAAGGATTTTGATTGGCAAAAATCAATGGAAGAAGAATTAGATCAAATAATAAAAAATGATACATGGGAATTGGTCCCTAGACCCGGTGACAAAAATGTGACTAGAACAAAGTGGGTATTCAGAAATAAGATGAATGAAGATGGAACAGTGCTAAAAAACAAAGAAAGACTAGTGTGTAAAGGATATGCACAGAGGGAAGCGATAGACTACACTAACACATTTTCCTCTGTGAGCAGAGTGGAAGCCATAAATTTATTCTTGGCTTATGCAACATTCAAGGATTTTAAAGTATATCAAATGGATGTTAAATCAGATTTTTTGAATAGTGACTTGAAGGAAGAAGTATACATAGAACAACCTGAAGGATTCAATCTATCAGATAAGAAAGATATGGTATGCAGATCAAAGAAAGAACTCTATGGACTCAAACAGGCCCCAAGAGCTTGGTATGAGATACTAGATGGTTATCTTACCAGGATTGGATTTAAGAAAGGAGTAGCAGATTGTAACCTATTCATAAGAGAGACACCTAATGGACTACTACTTGTTTCCATATTTTTTGATGACATTATCTTTGGAGGTAATGACAAGCTTAGTTCAAAATTTTCAAAAGACATGCAGAATGAATTTGAAATGAGCATGATTGGTCCTATAAAACATTTTTTGGGATTAAATGTAAAATAGACAGATAAAGGAATATTCATAAATCAGTCCAAATATGTGAGGGAAATATTGAAGACCTTCAAGATGGAAGACTGTAAGCCAGTATGCACTACTATGATAACTGGAAGCAAGCTTTCTAAAGAAGATGATTTCTCAGTAGTTGACAAGACATATATAAGTCTATGATTGGAAAACTTATATATCTTACTCAATCTAGACCAGACATATCTAATGCAGTTGGCATTGTTGGAAGATTTGCAGTTGAACCAAAACAAAATCACCTAATGGCAATTAAGAGAATATCCAGATATCTAAAAGGAACTATAGACTATGGTTTATGGTATCCTAAGTCAGAGAATGTACAAATTCATGTGTATACAAATGCAAATTGGGCAGGTTGTCTTGATGACAGGAAGAGTACTTCTGGAGGAGCAGTATTTCTTGGATATAGGTTGGTTTCTTGGGTAAGCAAGAAGCCAATTTGTATCTCTCAGTCAACATCAAAAGCTTAATATGTTATAGCAGCATTGAATTGTTCAACAATGGTTTGGATCAAACAGATGGTTAAAGATTTTGGTATACAAGTTTACTATCCTATTGTTATTCACTGTGATAACTCCCGTACTATCAACATGTCCAAGAACCCTGTGATGCATGCAAAGAAAAAGCACATTGAGATTAAATACCATTTTCTTAGAGAAAAATTTGTAGATAATGAATTAAAATGGGATTATGTGAGTACCAAAGAACAATTAGAAGATATTTTTGCAAATCCTTTATCAAAAGATACTTTTGAGTATCTCAGAGAGAAGTTGGGAGTAATTCCCTCTCCTGAGTCTGATTAGAATAAGCAGCAAGAACATCAGTCATTAAGTGACTGATGAATGGTTGACTACTCTACTTCTGGAGTAGTACCTGTGCTTAAATGTTTATGTCTCCCATTGCCATTGATGTCAAAGGGGGAGTATATAGTATGGGGGAGCATATACTCTGGGGGAGTATAAACCAGTCAGAAGAGGTACAGTAGTGTAGAGAAATCTTTGATGAGGATATTAAGAAGATTGTAAAAAGAAAGAAGACACCAGGTGCTGAAGACGTTTTTAATATCATATGTTGCCATCAATGTCAAAAGGGGAGATTGTTGGACATTTACCTATGGCAGCTAGTTTATTGTATGTTTGTCATTGATGACAACATATAATATACAACAGTGTTCTATATGTACTTATCAAAATGATGGTATCAAGCCTTGTGCTATTCTATTTATGTTGTACACATGTTGTTTATGTTTTTTTCTTACACACAGACTCAGATATGAAGTTTCAGTTGTGTTGTGTAATTCTATTATGTGGCAGTTACAATTTCTAGAGTTTGTCTGTATAGAGAAAACACATTGCATTGGTTCTTGAGTTGCGCCTATCTTTGGGATATGCATGTTTATATTCATGATTAGTTATGAGTTGATGATAGTTATCTAAAGGTTCCAAACGTGTTTCAAGAAGATTGCAAAGGTAGACTTAATTTGGTGAGGCCGACTTAGTGAAGCATCACGTCTATTTAGTTTATATTTGGGTGGTTGTAATTATGCTTGCATGATTAGTAAAGTTGACAAGGATGTTATGAAGAGTTTTCTAATATGTCCCATGATCTCGTACTTTGAGAAAGATACTTATAGCAAGTCATTTGTGATACACTAAGTGTGAGTGATAAGAAAAGATGTAGGAGCAGAGAAGAATATCAGTTGAGTTACATTCATCAAGGATATATGTGAAGAAGAAAGTGAAAGATTACAATACATTGGAACTGATCAAGACAACAAGTCTACTCTATAGTTCATCATCAGATATAGTGCATATCTATTCTACAGAAGGTTGTAGCCTTCACCATTGAAGCAGTGGGCTTTTTGGATAGTGAATCCACCAACCCTAAAAGGGTTATTTGTAAAAGACTCCTAACAGGGTCCGACCCTTAACTAGGTCACTATACTTATTGCATTATAAAGTACAACTCCTAACAGGGTTGAAATATCTTCTAACAGGGATTACTGTAAACAAGTATAGTTCATTGTGGGTACTAATTCCCACTGGGGTTTTTACCATTTGGTTTCTCTGTAACCAAATTATGGTGTTGTCTATTTGTGTTATCTGAATGTGCATTTACCGTATTGTATTCTAAAGTTAATAAGAGAAAACAATTAAATTAGTGGATAAATGATTCACCCCCCCTCTCAGTTATCCTTGGGACTATTCTAACACTTCATTGGAACTAATCAAACAAAGACAGTTTATATCAGATATTTCACTAGATTATGTATATTCTATACACTTGTTTGGATTGTGAATCCTTGAGGGTGGCTTTAACCTTCTTTGGGCAGTGAGCCTACTATTTCTCTTGACTCCTAACAAGGTCTATCTCCTAACAGGGACTATGTATTATAATGTTGTAACAAGCTCCTAAAAGGGATAAATCTTTTAATAGGGATACTATACTCCCAGTACATTATTTGTACATGCTTATTCCCACTGAGGTTTTACCTTTAACAGGGTTTCTTTGAAAACAAATATCAAGTGTTATGGTGTTGGCATTTATTGTGTTATCATTTACATTTTCAGATTTGGTTCATAAAGTTTAAAGTTTAATAATCTATATTACAACTGATTCACCCACCTTCTCAGTTTTCTTATGGACTATTATTTGAAACATTTATGTCCCTCCACAGGTAGGTGTATCTTTACTTCTATCCTTTTCTCTGAATACCACTGTCCTAGATCTTGTCCTTCTAACCAAAGGTATATCCTCTTCTTAAAAAATTTCCCCCTCTAGTTCCTCTTCTAGTTCTTCCTACAGTGTTTCCAATTGCAGAGAAGTGGACGCTCTTTTCCTCTTGTATACCTTTTTCTTCTCTCCCAAGGTAGCATTGGTAACTGGAGATTGACCGGAAGTAGTGGGGTGTTCTCCTTGTGTGGAAGGTGACTAATCTAGGGGTGGTTCTATACTCCCAGTAATCCTTGTCTTTGAATTATTATTCTTGGGATTGGAGCCATATTCAATGGGATGCTCATGGTTGTACATCGTCTCTGGTTTCTATCATGGAGGCTTTTTGAACAGAGGCATTGTGGGATTCTCTTCACATTCCTGTGGACTTTTGTGTGAGGTTTCAATTGTGGTTTCATCAGAATTGGATCCATTGGGAAAGGTTTCCTTATCCATGAATTGGTAGCTTTGATTATATGCCTTGCCTTGAATTTGTTTCTATCATTCTCATCTTTATCTATCTTGGCATTTAGGATTGGTCCTTTGTATATATTATTTGTGTTATACAGAGGGTCTAACATGTCCTCTATATCATTGTCCCACACCTTTGAGGGAATTTTGATCTCTAATGAAGCCTCTACCAAAGTCAAAGTCATCCTGCAATAGAGCCTTATCCAGACTTTATAATCATCCACCCAGTTGATCAAATGATCCTCTATGTGGCTCATAGACATAATTCTTATGCATGATGTGGCTATAGGTACCTATAGGGTCAATCCTGGGCTTGATGTGTGAATACAACTACAGTGGGCACTCATCCCACTCAAATTCCAAGGACTTGCATATCTTCATGTCCTAGAGAGTATAAGACTTGAATGATATAGGGAAATCCTAACAATGCTTCTTTTTTTTGCTTGATGTGTTCATATGCATCTGCTAGATATCTGGCCATTTCTATGATAATGATCCAGTTGGAAGGTTATCTAGGCAACTTCTTGGGTTTGAGAGAAGATCCTGCTACCCTGATGTAAGTGTTCATGTTCTGAATTGTAGGTAAAAGGCCCCTATTGCCCTAACTTTTGCTGTAACCTCTTCAGATAGCCTTTTGGTGTAATAATCATTTATGGATAGATGATCACAAAGATGAATGCATCATTTACCACCTTGTAAGTGGGACTGTTCTTGTCATCTTTGATTTCCTTTTCAATCGTGGGTATACTATGGAAGGCCATGCATTTGGTTGGCTGAAAGCTCCTTCTTTCACTAGCCTCAGGTATTCTACTCTTTCTTCCAATAAGTACACTAGATAGGAGGTCCTGTAGATCTTGGGGCTGCAATTTACTGGTGTCAATTTTGTATCTAAGTTATCACTTAGAATGGTTGCCCAATCGAACCTAGCCTTTCTTACTTTAATCCTCTAAATTAGCAGGATCATCTAATTTTTGAGTTGAATGGACTGTGGTAGTCCATATAGCTAGCTCAACATTGTAACCGTAGCTTGGATGTCATTGTTGAGGTATCCTCTCCTCAAGTTGATCATTTCAATCTTGTTCTTTGGTAGAGATTGAATTAGGTACTCGTGATTGACAATTTCATACGCCTCTAGAGTGTGTTCTGCAAACCACTTTAGGCCCTTGTTGACATAATTGTCATAGAATCGGTCTACCCCTTACTGAAGATGGAATAAATCTTCAATGTTGACTTGTCTGAGGTCTAAGACCATATATTCTTCCCTATTCTTGACTACCCTCTCATCAGGCACATAGTGGTGTGCCAGGGCCATGATCAATTCTGAGGACAAGACTGAAATTGGATGTGTTGCCACATTTACTAAGCCTAATAAGACCATGGTGATGCAATCAAAAGATATCCTGAAAGGATTGGAACATCTGGTCAGGAAATCATTCTAGTCCACATTTCCAATGTTAATGTCGGTAACCTCTTGATGGTGGTTCCTAATTTTAGATGGAGGGTAGTACCCTTTGAATAGGTACTTCATTGGTGATCTGATGTTCCTTTCCAGTGTTCTTGGAAGAAAAACATGAAAACATAGACATTTATTCAAAAAAAATTGTTTAGAAAAGCAAAGCAAACTGAAAAAATTCCAACAAACAGAGGCCTGGGCCCATAATTGTCAGAAATGAAACTTGGTATAGTTTCGGCCATTCAGACTTGCAGTCACCAAAAATATGGTCGGGGTATGAAAGGCCAAAAGCTTGAAAAAGGGACTCAAATGATTTTCTTTCAGACATTTGGAGTGTGAAGGTGAGATAGAAATTAGACGTGTAAAATCCCAAAAGTTCTTTAGGTGTGAAAGGCTAAAGGTGAGTTGAAGGTTCCCCTTTCGGTAATTCGGAGTGCAAAAATGCGAGAGATTTTTGGAGTACAAAAGGATGAATGGTTCTGGTGACCTTGTTTTTGGTGTATCAAATTCGGCAATTTTTAGACCTCTGAAAACCTCAATGTCTGCAAATCTGAAGTCCAATGTTTGTTTTCACTTGGTGTTTTTGAGCTTCAGGATCTGATAAAAAGGGTTCATTTTGGTCTTTGAGAGGCCAAAAACCTGCGACTACTGAGAAGACATGAAAACCTAAAAACTAAAAAAAAAGACCCTAAAAATGAATGAAACAATGAAAGACACCTAAAGACCTAGAGCCAATGACATGGCGACCAAGGGACAGCAAGGCTTGGAAAGGGGAAACCTAGAGACTGCCAAAAGAATAGAAAAATGCAACTAGGGTACGTGAAGGGAGAAAAAAGAAAAAAGACCATGAAGGTGAAGGATGAAGGAGGGAAAGGAGACCAACCTACAAAGGTGAAAAGGTGGGTCTAAAGATCTAACACCGTAAAACACAAAGAGAACGCGTGAGGAGATGAAGTATCGAGGAAGTAGAAGAAAAACTAACAAGCAAGGGTAGAGTGAGGAAAAAGTGCATGGAGTTGATTTTATGGCCCGTGGGTGATGTCTTTCCTTTTGGTTTTTTGAAGGCCGAAACTCCAAAAGGTGCCACCCAAACTTTCCAAACTTTCAGATGTTCAGTCTTTCAGAGGTCTAAAGACCTATTTAGTTCATAAGTGCGAAAGTCTGAAAGGAATTGACACTTTTTGGTCTTTTTGGGCTTTCACACTTTCAGAGCTCGGATGATCTCTTTATCCTGAAGGTGCAAAAGTGTGAAATTCTGAAAAGACTTTACACTAGTCAATTAGAGCCCTCACAAAAAACTTAGAGAGCCTAGAGAAAAGAGGAAACCAAGGGGGAAAAGGCAGAAGAAAAAAAAGCCCACCCCCCCAAAAAAAGGGGGGTCACCATGGCCAGAGGGCCAAGATGGGGTGTGTGTTTTGGACCCACAACACTAGGATCATAGAGAGGTAGGTGAATCGGTGATCTATAAAACCAATTTCAAACTTTTAAATTTAAACTAATGATATGCAATGATTACTTTAAATCTTCAAGTGTATGTGCTTTCAAATCAAGATAATATAAATAATAAGATATATGCACACATTAGGATCATTGACACTTTGTCTACAGTGAAAAACCCCTAAGGGTTAAAAACCACTTTCAAATTGTCTTTCATTAATCCCTATAGGAAACTATTTAGAGCACCCACTCTAAGAAGCACCAACCCCATTACAATTATAGGAACACCCATTCCAAGAAGGACCAACACCTTAGTGTTTTAGAAACACCCATTCCAATGAGAACCAACACCTTAATATTTTTGAAACACCCATTTCAAGGAGCACCAACACCTTTATCAGGATATAAAGGAAAAGTTTAGTCAGATGGATACTATGTTACAATACATATCTTTAACTATAAAATGATAGCAACATATAATTTACTTTATATCAAATACACTTTCACTCACTAATTCAGCTTCTAAGATAAAACACAATCGCTACTTTTTGTCTTATGTAGAATCCTCACAAATATGCAATCAGAGATGTCTGCACATGCAACATTTTAATATTAGAATCACTTAGTCATAAACAACATTTTTATTTTACAACTCTTCCTTTTTTCGGATAGAATACTGATTGATTTAACTCGCACCGTTCATGATAGAATTCAATCAATGACAAACATAAATATCTCTGCAACAACTTGCCACACATCTACTGATTCATTGGTAACTTTTTGTACATCTTTAAGTTTACAGTGATCATCCCTTCAAATATTAAGTTTTCACAATCACAAGCATGTTCACTTAATAAAACAACATTAACCAACAAACTCTTTTTTATTTTAATAGCAAAGTCTTCATCAGAAATCTTCTTGTAGACTGCTTATCAAAAAATCTACAACCCCCAACTTCTCTACAAACTACAAATCCTTCATGTTAACAACATGATAAATAATGAGAACTAAGTAGTTCTACATTCGTATCGTGACATGAACTCATTGTAATACAAATACAACCATTTTGAATACTGAACTCTTATTGTCACTATTAATAGTTAATTCTTAAGATCAATATAATCAATCAGAGGAACTACTCAAAATTTTATTGTTTTATATTAATAAAATATGCCTTGCATTCTTACAACCTTTTTTCAAATCAACTTCTTTATACTTATTAGAAAATGAGAATATGACATGAATAACACAAATATAGGCATTGAGTTCAAGTCATTATTTGCAAATAACAAAAAAAATAAAATGTTTCTTTGACATTAAAAACAATGTCTTACCTACACTGATACTTTTTTCTTCGAAAATCAATACCATTCGAGCCACCAAATATTATTGTTTTTCTTTTCATCCAAAAATTATTACTTTCCAAACTAAATTCAGTTTTATCCAAATCAGGTTGCTACATTTTTCATTTATAATTCTGATTGGCTTTCCTTCATTTCAAAGACTTTCTCTTTACCATTTTTTTGGAATTTCTACAGATATCGCCAGTCACTCTTCTTTTCATCAAGAGTAGTAACAATTTTTTTCATCAACACTTCCTCTTTTTAAAAAGAAAATGACCGTCTATTATGAAAACAAATTATACTCTTATTAAAATTGAATCTTTTATCAATATATAAATCGATTATTCCCATATAAAGTGAATGATACATTAATCTTTGTTTTCTGAAAAAATGAATCACTTGTTTAAAATGAAAATCTTCTTCTTCAAAGTCAATGACTATAAGCAAGTAACGGTTTATCAAACAAACTGATTTCCTAAAAATACTGGACGTTAGAAACAAATTAGTATTTATCAAAAATA
Organism: Thuja plicata; assembly: GCA_018584345.1. NCBI lineage: Eukaryota > Viridiplantae > Streptophyta > Pinopsida > Cupressales > Cupressaceae > Thuja > Thuja plicata. The sequence continues at coordinate 766,633 of MU227187.1, read as the reverse complement.
ATATTGTTTATATTGGTTTTGTAATTCACGTTATGAATTAAATTAATTTTTGAACAAAACCAATTTTATCAATTTTAGTGACTAGTCCACTCTTGCTTAAAAAAAAATATTATCAATTTTTGAATAATTTATTTCATGAATAAATCATTTCTCTATAGACAAAGATCACTTTCTTTAACAAAATAATTAGAACATTAATATCATAGTCTTTCTCTTTGGAAATCTGGTTCGTTAAACCAATATCATAGTTTCCAGAAAAAGCATGCTCTTACTTTTGTAAATCTGTTATTAATGTTTCCTTTTGATAATTTTTCATGGGGTTTTGTTTTTCAGATTTGATAAACTAAGATAGCCCCAATGGTTTCCATGACTGTGAATTTGAATCAAACTTTTCAATGTATGAATCGATTGTGAATTGGTTGATCACTTCATAGCATACAGGTTATTTTTTATCTTCAAAACATAATCAAATCTAATCTTTGTCAATAGAGACTTAACTCTTCTGTTGAGGTATTAATAGACTTATTTGTTCTGTGTATATACCAATCTTTATGTTGTTGTTATGTTTTTAGACAGAGTTCTTGTAGCTGTTTAGCTTCCAAGATAAAGTTCCTGTCACCCAAATGAAAAGAATTAAATCTAACTCCTATAGTAACAACTTTCAACTTTTTTAATTTTATTAATAATTACTAACATTATCCCATGAATGTTGATCAACTGAGTTAAATACAACCAGATTGAGATTGCACTCCTTGCAATTACAATATCATCAAACACACAAATCACCTTTTGGACATCAATGACAAACAATATGCCAAAGTCAACAGAAAGTAATTGGAGGAACAATGCTAGGTGTAATGACCTAAAAATTGTCATCTAAGCCCTAGAACCCCAATCTCAACAATTAATCAAGAAACCCAAATCTTGATAAACCCTAAGTCTTAAATCAAATAGGCAATTATCAAATTTGAATTGATTTGACCTAAACCCTAGATCCTAATCAATCACCGTACTTGATTAATTAATTAATTCCTGAAATCACAATACATTGGCAAATAAAGATTGGTTAATTATTTAATTGATATTTTTGATATATTAATTAAATAAAAATACAAATTTTTTAATTAGATAAAAATGAATTAAATTGATTATAAAAACAAAAATGTGAATTCAAAATCATTTAAATTATTAAAAATGTTTATGACATCATCAAATCCAGTTAACAGATTATCAAATTGGAAACAATCAAGTTCCACTTAGTTAACTGATTCTTCACTATTTATTTTTTTGGAAACATTTCAGTTAACTAAAAACTAAATATGGAAGTTTCCAAAAAGACTGATCAATTAGTTCAGTCAACTAAATCTTTCGACAAATCACATTCTTTGCACATAGATTGTGCTTCCTCAAATCTAATCTAAGCCACTCATTTTCTTCAATCTCGACCGTCGATTCGATAGAGATTTTTATAAAGAGAAGATCATTTCCTTCACAAAGTACCCTAACTTTTTCTATTGTTATTATACTGCATTTTCTTTTCTAGCATTCTTATCTTTTAATCATTTAGCATTGTTGTTAGTTTAATTATGTTAAAGCATACAAGCAATCTAATTTTAGAGCACATTTAAATTTGGTGTTTGTTAAAATCCATCTTACACATTTCATTTGGTGCTTCTAAAATGAATTCTTAATTAGCTTTGGATTAACAACAAATCTCCATCTACATATTATTTAGATCATTTAGCTATAGCTTTAAAAACCTTCATTTAGAACAGTGTGTAGTCACTGGACTTTGCGATGACCTGAGAGAAAAGTCCATACTCCTACCTACTAGAAGGCAATGAACCACTGTCGGTTAGCTTAGGATGTTATTTTTAATATTTTGATTTCATTTTTTCTAATCCACTAACCACTTAATGGATAATTGAAGTGCGTGTGTTTGCAGCTGCATGTGAAGACCAAAAATCACACATACATTTTGGTGCCCACCGTAGGCTTTGAATTTATTTTTTTGAGCTAAATCCTTCCCACATCCACTTTAACCCAAATCTGACTCGACCATCACATCCAAATAGTTGTTTCATTTTGAAACGACTATAAACTCACCTATCTTTGGCAAAAATCAAATTTGTCACAAATTTTGTTTGCATGCACAGGCCATACAACCTTCTACACGTAAATCAAGACAACCTGCATGCGAGCCAAGGCCTACATGCATAACAAGGAAATATTTTTTGAAGAATTTGGGTTGGGGTTTAAATTTTGTTAATCTCCCAATTTTTATCAGTTATGCATGTGCATTATTAACGTCTTCTACTCATATCCAAACCTACAATATTCAATCCTAAACTTCCAACACCCAAGCCCTTTCACTTTCTATCAAAATAGTTTAACTTTCTATTAAAACATCACTTTATTTCACCCCGAGAGCGATGTGGGATTAACAAAACCCACACCTACCCCATCTCCTATACCACCAATAGTTTAGCCAAACCGCTCCTCTGCTTCACCACCCCTCCCTCCTCTCGACGCCCAACCTCTACCTCCCACCCATAGCCCCACTCCCATCCCTTCCCTCCGCCTAAACCCTCCACCTCTTCTCCCACCACTTGCCTCCCTCCACATAGTCAAAACCCTATCTTCAACAACCCATAGCCCCACCCTCCCACAAAGCCACCTCCCATGCTTCTCCCACTTTGCTTCCCTCTCCCCTGCTACTCTTTTGTGCCTTCCCTTTGGGCCACCCTCTCCCCACTCACCTA